>JAHWFP010082617.1:26653-68244 GCA_023313725.1 Lithobius niger
GTACAGGTGGTGCATGTGTATGGAAACGCTGGTCATCCATACACATACACCACCTGTACATAACCACTTAGTGCCAGATAATAAATTTCTAAAAGAATATTTTCCTGTAATTAAATCACTTAAACTAGACTCTTTTGCCAGGCAATTGTAAAAAAACTCGACTCTTTTGCCAGGCAATTGTAAAAAAACTCGACTCTTTTGCCAGGCATATTGTAAAACCAACATAACGAATGTATCACACCTTTGAAACACGTGACCCCGATTTGCATATACCTTGCCTTGCGACGTGGCATCCAACGAAGCAGGTGGGTCGTTGCTTTTCGGCTGACATTTCTGCCTCTTTTGAGGGGAGAAATTGGTAGTTTTTATCCGTTTTAAATGTGGTTTTATGCTTGTAATATAGGTTGACTTAGTGGCGTTTGCCATGTTTTAATTTTATTGCTAACCTGAACACGAAAACTGATAATTTTCGAAACGTTGTTTGTATTTTTATGTAGCACTGCTTGGTTTGCCTTCACATAAACTATTATCGTGCTTTTTACTCCATCCCATCAGCTGATATTCACTGGTTTGCGAATAGTGAAGGCTATGACAATGACTCCTCTTGGTTGGAGGATTACGGCTTCGTTAGGAGTTTCGGTTTAGACCAAAGGAGGAAGCCGATTCGGTGATGGTTTTCTATAGAAGAGGCAATACGTGTGAAGACTTTATTGTTAGGGAAGGTGAAGAGGAAACCACAGAAAGCCGTGGCATAGGACAGTTTGAGACCGAGTCCGACGAAGAGGAGGGAGGTTGAGGCTGAATGGCGCATCGAGAGCCAGGTCATTAAATGCCAACCTCAGTGGCAGCGCAGTGCATCTCTCCAGTGAAGGCCGAGGCGATTATTCTTCAAATGTGGCAAAGTCCTGAAGTGTTTCCAAAAGAAGGCGTCTGCCCGCAAAGGCCTTGGTGGCCAGCTAAGGCAGTGCTTCAAACAATGGGCGGGAACCTGTGAAGAACATCTGTTCATCAAAAGCCATGTCGAAACGTCTCTACATGTGGCAAAGGTCTTAAAATGTCCAGCGGAAAGCGAAGGGGTCCCAGTTGAGTAATGCAGAGTTGCTAAAGGTCAGATGGACTGCTTTCCTTGGTTTGTTGACAGTTTGTGTTGGGTGGCAAAGGAGGCATTGTTCTGACGGCCCGCTGGGATGATGTTTTCGTGGATCGACTTTATTTGGCCAGAGGACAGGTTGATGGGGCATCATTGTCATGAAGACGTCATCCGGTGAGTGCAGCGAGGGTGAGCTGATGGAGACTGAAGTGGTACAGTTGCATCAACAAAGGTGGAGAAGGACCCTGGAGAGGTGGTGGTTTGTCCCATTGTCATTGAAGTCAAATTTTCATTGGTTCAAGTGGCGACAAAAGAAAGAAAGCTGCTTGTTCGTTACAGGGATGAAGAGGACATGGCAAACTGCCGGCTAAAAGTGATGTAGAAAACGTTGCAGATGAGAATGGCAACATCTGCAAAAGGTTTTCCCTGAGGGATAGTTGTGGACATGTGGACCGAGGGGTCGACGAAAGGTGAAATAGAGAACTGGACGATCATGTCTCAACTAAAGAAATCAACATGACGAATCGAAAGGTGCTGCAAACCTATGATGGATTGGACTTGAGATCAGGTGAGGATTTCGAGTTGAATGGAGTTTGATGACCATAAGCTGTTCAGTGATATCGGAAAAGGAGCCGTGGCACCTGTTGTTGTTGACGAAAGGCGGGGAGCAATGACACTTGCGAAAAGGCTTGACTTGAAAAGATGTGGCTGTAATCAGTCAAGGAAGTGGACTTGTGGGTTATGGCGAAAGCCGTGATTGTGTATTGCTTGCTGTGGAGCCCACAAAAAGGTCTTTCCACGAGCACATGAACATGGTCCATCGAGGGAAGTTATCTGCAGGAGTCGTGACGTTGCCGGTGATGAGCTGCATTGGACAGGTGGCGGGAAGGGGGTGAAAGGTTTCTCTGTCCTGGAAGGCAGAGGTGAAGGACGGTGAGCTTGTGTGGATTAAACGAAAGGAGATCCAAGATGGCCCCGATGACGGAAAAAGGCTGCATGAGAGTCTTGCTTGTTTTTCGATGACATTGTAGCAAGTCATTTGTGAAAAGACGAAAGGGTGGATCCAAAAATCCTTGATAATGACAAAGGCCATGTGAAGGACCATTTTGTCTTCGTTGACTTTACTTGAGGCTAAACGAAATAGATGCAAGAGATCCAGGTGGCCATAATAAGGGTAGAAGCCACACGAGGATGTAGCTTATGTTCGTTGGCTTTACCGTAAGTCTTTTGTGATGGAAAAAAAGGTAGACCCAAGGTGGCAATGATGAAGAGTGGTAGCAAAAAGGTCCGTTTAGCCCGATCCATGAGCGGACAGCTTGGTTCATCAGGAGGGTTTGACCGGTGAGCACTGAAGAAGGTGCTGTAGGAGGAACGGGATGAAAGGTCTTTTAGACCTTCAGCTGAAAGTCATGAGTGTAAGTGCTATGTGCCGGTGAACTGTGACTTGACTTGTCAGTAGCTTTGGGTGCAGCTTTCAGTTAGGTTCTTACATAAACGAGAGGTATGCCTGGAGATCGTGAGTATCCACGGTAGATTTTTTGTCCTGGCTGCACGGGACAAGAGATGTGTTGGACGATTTCATAGCAGAGCCGATGGAGGGGCGGACGTGCAAGTGTGATCCCTGAAGGAGTGGAGCCATGCGAGGATGCTGAAGATGAATGCATGGGATGATCTTGGCAAAAGGCGAACAAAGGCCTACATGGCAACGAAGCAGGACGAAAGGCCATTGATAATACGGTGTTCAGAGAGCGAGTGTGGAATGACGCATAGGTGTTTGAAGAGCAATTGAGGCAGCCGGGAGTTAGCGGGCGATAAGTGTAAGTTTTGCGCAGCATTGTTGAGAGCTGCACATTCGACTGTTGCCATTGCAAAAACATGCGTGACAGGGAAGCGTGGGTCTTGTGATGTCGCTTGTCGATAGTCTTAAGGTTTTGGTGATCATGTTTTTTTAGAATGTTTTCATTAAAAGCTGTCTTGTCAACAGAGCAGATGGCTTGTTTGCCGATGCTGTCGAGAGACGAAAGGCAGCATCTGGGTGGAGAACCGCGCTAGTGGTCTGCGAGAAAAGTTCACGTTGCCAAAAAGCCATTATTCAATCGATCAGGTCTTGTTATATTGGCGTACACTAGCTGTGTGGTACTTTATCTGCTTTACCTAAGGTTCTGTGAAAATTTGGAAATGGTGAGGAAAAAATAAACATGTTGCTATAAATATGTTGTACAGGTCGTGACAGTCTGGCTCAGTGGTTAAGATCTCGGCCTTTGGTTACAAAGGTAGTGGGTTCGATTTCCCGCTCAGGCAGTCTGACGTATAAGTCCAAAAGGCAACGTAAATAGGTTTGCATCTGTATTTATGGGCACAAGTTCAGTATCAAAAAACGCAAAAAAAAAGCTTGATTGCGGGTGTTAAGAAATTCATAATAATTCATAATAATACATGGCCGACTTTAGGTATAAAAATAAAATTTAAAAAAAGTGATATTACAAAAAAAATTCACTTGGGTCAAAGAATCCGTCTAGTTTTAACCAATACAAGTATGATATCAGAATAAAAATGGCGGCCATTAAGTGTTCTATATGGTGTACGAATGCTAACGCATGTAATGACAAAAGTGTTCCCCTTAGAAAGTAGTGATATCTACTCCACCAACGAACAATCACCAAGCTAATCTCACCTACTATTACTTCAGACGTTAAATGAAATTCTTTTGACCATTGCTACCGATAGTAGCAATGGTCAGGTTTGTCATTTAACCTATGATCTAATACTCGGTGGGATTAGCTTGGTGGTTGTTCGTTGGTGGAGGTGATATCACATATTTTTCTAAGGAGAACACTCTTCGGTTAGTACGTGGCTTAGCCTTGGTACACCATGTTGTAGAACACTTGGTGACAGCCATTTTTCTTCTAATAATTACTACCAGTATTACTTGAAACTTTGAAACTTACTGGACGTTGGAGGTTTTTCCCAAGTTACAAGCGCACAAACATATTGAAAGTTTTAAATGATTGCCGAGCGAACGAAACGAGTAGTTGTACGAATTTTCCTTGTATCCAACCATTCGACCCGATTAATATGGACATTTTAAAGGCATGAAGTTGAAGCATTCAAGACGATCCAACACTAAGTTGTAGAAACCAATAAAAA
The DNA here is from genome assembly GCA_023313725.1 of Lithobius niger. Lineage (NCBI taxonomy): Eukaryota > Metazoa > Arthropoda > Chilopoda > Lithobiomorpha > Lithobiidae > Lithobius > Lithobius niger. The sequence goes on from JAHWFP010082617.1 coordinate 30,891, forward strand.
TAGTGACTGTAATCGTTGCCAATATGTCTAAAAAATTATAATTAAGACAACCGGCAGCCGTAAGCAAACTCATAACCGTACTTAAGAATTTAGGTATAAGTAGGCTACACGACTCTTAGAAACTTAGTACAATGTGCAGTCAGTTGGACGAAATTTGGTCATTTGTGGTCATTTGGTAATTTGGACATTTTAAAGTCATAAAGTTAAGAAAGTATTTAAGACGATCGAACACTTGTAAAAACCACAAACAAAAAAAGTGACTGCAATCCTTACCAATATTCCCAAAAACGTTTTAATTAAGACAACAGCAGCCCCATAAGTAAACTCCTAACGGTGCTCAACAACAATTTAGGTTTACGTAGGGTTAGAAACTTAGTACAATGGTTTATCAGTTACACGAAATTCGACAATCAAACTGATGACCAGATTAATCCGTCCATTTTAATCATGAGATAATCACCCAAAAGTCTTAGAAACCAGAGATGGGATTGATCAAAAAAGTTTGACCTATTGACCCACTTTATTATCAGATCCACAACCCCTTTGACTACTTTTATTTTCTGACTTGATGACTTAAAGTGAACCATGACTCCAAGAGATCCAACTTGACCCAGAGACCTAATACCCCTACAAAACTTAAATGACCCAATCTTATCCAGTGGGTTATGTCCCGTTTCGCCAAATCCCGTTTCGCCAAAAAGAAAGAAGATTAACGGCTTTGGCCTCAGGAACCAGTTTCGTTTCGCCAAATAACGAAATTCACGAAATTTTAGGAAACACGAACATTTATAACATGATAATGGTCAGACATTTATTGACAAACACCCGTTTTGTAGAATCCCATTTTGCAAAATAATTTGTTTCAAATTACGTGCCTCGCTCGCGCTGCCGCGCTCGCTGCGGCTAAAACACATAACAGCCAAAACCACAACTAATCAAAAATTACTAACAATTAGGTATGCCTCTTTAACTTCTGCAATGTCAGATTTTTGAAGATATTTTGATTCTGATAAACGGGATTCCGCAAAACGGGAATTCCCGTTTGGAAAAGATTAACCATCACGTGCATAACCTAACTATTCTTAAAAGAGAACCTTGGCATTGACGTAGTGCGACCAAGCATTATAAACAATTATATTTAAAGCGCACGTTTTTCCGTCAGTATTGCTAGTTTTTAAAACGCTAATAAATCAAATAGGCTTATTTTACCACTGCTTATCTCTTGTTAAGTGTTTGCCTTTTAAAGCCCCATTACATAAAAATAAGGTACTAAATTTCGTGTACGTAAAATGTTGTCAAATTCGTTTTGGCGAAACGGGATTTGGCGAAACGGGACTGGCGCCTGAGGGCAAAACTGTTAATCTGCCTTTTTTTTTTGGCAAAACGGGATTTGGCGAAACGGGAGTTCACACCCAGTGATCCAACCTAAGATGTACAAGTTACTAACACTTCGTCACGGGATAACCTGCGTGCTGCAGTTCACGTTCAAACATGACGTCCGCAAATGCATAATGGTCTACTCTAGTTTCTCAAATTTGCCACGACAGCGAACTACGGAAACAAGCGGAAGTGACGTGTGAGCCACGTGTGACCATCGCCTTCCTGCTGTAGAATCACTCGAGCAGTTGCATCAAGCACACGCATAAGACTTAGGAGCACACGTCACCACCATCTTGGATTTGTACGGGGACCGGAACCAGTTAGGGAACAGTTCCTTGTGGTCGTACTGCTCACGTAACAACGTGAAATACGATTATTATGTGCATATCTTTTGGCAGCGATTAGTCCGTATAATGAATAAATTGTTAAATGTCGACTGACGTTGTTACGTCCAAGTAAAAATTGCTATAAAAAAAACCCGTTGTTTTCCTACATAGGTCGCTAACAATACCATTTCCAAAACTTATTTTTAAAGTTGTAAAACGGTAAAAATCAACACCTTTAGAGATAATATATTTGAGTACATGGTGCACGCGTCACCTTCACTATTTCCAAAAAAAAAAATAGCCTGAAAGTCGTTCTGTGATGAAACTCACTTTGCCTGCGTGGTGAAATTTGAGCCAAGGCAACTGACGTAACCTTACCAATCCATTAATAACTTTTACAACACCTACGTCTGTAAGAATTGGTGTGAAGTCTTTCTGTGGTAAAACTTCCTTTACCTGCCCGGGGAAATTAGAGCCGAGGCAACTAACCTTACCTAACCTTAATAACATCTACAACACTGTAATACGTTGATAAAATAAACAGCCTGATGAAACTTCCTTTGCCTGTCTGGTGAAATCCGAGCCAAGGCAACTGACCTAACCTAACCATTAGTAACACCAACAACACTAATAGTTGATAAAATAAAAATACGCCAATGTCGTTCTGTTGTGGAACTTCCTTTACCTGTCCGGTGAAATTCAAACAAGGACAACTGACCTAACCTTCCCTAACCATTAATTACATCTACAACACTAAGGGGAAGTTTAGCAACCGCTCCATTTTGCATTCTCGCACCTAGAAGCTAGAGACCTCAAATTCCAACATGGCGGCGGTTTTATGTCTGCCGCCTCGCAACGAAATCAGCAAATAACGTGAGTTCAGAAGCGTTTGGGAAGCGTTTCGTCATGAGGAATTCTTTATATTATTGGGACGGATTGTAAGACTGCAAGTATTTACTCAAACGATGTCGGATTTAGCTAAACCATTTAGCGTTGTTACCATGGCAATGTCACCTTTGCCATCGCGATGAGTTCTAGCTGCGAGAATGCAAAGGCGAGTCGCAGCATAAACGCGCCCTAATAGTTGGAACGAATTCGCGTAAACTAGCAGACGAATTTAGAAAAAAAAAGTAGCAGACGAATCGTGAAAACCGTAACGAAAAAAATCGGTTACGCACGTCTGTCGGCAGCATCATTCGCTCCCACAATGGCCGACACGGGACGCTTCCCCGGCGATGAAAACAAAACCCGAGAGAAAAAACGAACTTTCACGTTTTAATAACCATTTAAATGAAAACAAACTGTAACACAAGAAAAAATAAACACCGATTGTAGTAAAACAATAAAAATCCAACCTTCAGAGATAACATATTATAGTATGTGGTCCGCGCGTCATCTTCACTATTTCCCATTGTCTTCCTGTATAGGCCGCTAAACTTTACCATTTCCAAAACTTATTTTTAAAATCAGTAGCCAAAATTCAGGGAAAACATCAAGCCCACAAGAACTATAACCGTACTACAACATGCACTGTGCCAAATTAGGTTTGTGCTCCCTTAGGGTTACGAACTTAGGGTCACGAAAAAATTACATCAACGGGGAAAGCATAAACACAAACCAACATCAGTACAAAGAAAATGGCGGCTAGCATTATGCCTAAAAACCTACTTCAATGACAGGATGTTCCTCCTTGTACTGCTGCTGCTGCCGCCGAACTTACGGCTGCTGCCGCCGATCCTGCAACATGTCCTGCGGCATGTCCTGCAACATGTCCTGCAACACTTCCCGCACCATTAGAACCATTCCCGCGAGGGAATTCAATCAAGACTATGGCCATAACTATGCCCATAAATGCAATCAAACTGAGTACTTGATCACAATCCATGTTGGGATTCTTCTTGCGAAGATCCTTGTTCGGCTACATAAAGGCTAATGACTCACCAACAAGCGTCACCAAGCAAATTTCGAAACACGGCTCGTTCAGCAGTTCTGTTGATAACCAATGAAGTGTACGTCACGTGGCTTATTCAGCAACAGAGTTTGGGCACGGGCATGCTTCTAAATACCAAGCAGAATGCTTCAGTAAGGTTTCACACCCATTTTTTACAAGTTGAATTGGATTTATTACGAGGCTCCGACCAGCAATGGGTCATCACCCCCACCGAAAAACTAATATAACACGAAAACAAGTTGTAAAACTGCTTAACCAAAACATATACATAGGAAGTCACTAAAGAAAAAAAAAACACAAACCTACACAAAATTACCCAGGCAGGGTCACAGGGGCCTGTCACAATAGGCGCGAACGTTTCTTTCATTTATTTCGTGACTTCTTGCCGCTTGTTGGTCTACTCGTTCGCGCATATTGTGACGAGTCCAAGTGGGCAGGGGACCTGTAGAATCCCATTGTAACGCCCATTTTTAATTTGAATTGAGTTTGTTGCGGGGTTCAGGCCGTCAAAACGTCATCAGCCAGACCACAAAACTAACACAACACTAAAACTAGTTTAAGAACTACTTAACCAAAAATACAAAGAAGTCGCACATAAAAAAAAAAAACACATGTCTACACAAAATGACCAAGGATGTGTCACAGGAACTTGTGACAACACGCGCGAACGTGTGGGCCAACAAATAACGCGCGCGGCAACACTACAGTAAGAGGAGAAGGACTCCTCCTTCTCTTACTATAGAGCAGTGACATTTGCCGCCATATTGGTTACAAGTATGGGTACGAGCTAGCATTTGGAGGGCATAGCTACAAGGTGCACTACATAAAAATGAAGGAAAAAACAACGGATGAGCGGATTTCTTAGGCTTAAAATAACGTTGTTTTCTCCAACAAAAAAAATCGCGCGTTTTAGGTCTAAGAAATCCACTCTTACCAGCATTGGCTTCAGTATGACGCCCTTCTGTTTCTCTCTGCAGTGCCCCTTGTAGCTAACCCATTAAGGCTCCAGCACAGAGTTATATACAATAATACTACGTTGTGTCACTGCCCTATAGGGTTGCCGATTGTTGGCCCACATATTGTCTGCGGCCTTGCAGTGCTGGAAACACCGGTTCTCGTCAGATCCCCGAAGTTAAGCAGCATTGGGCTGGATTGATACTTGGGTGGGTGACCGCCTGGGAATCTGGCTGTTGCAGACATAGGGCCTTAGGGCTTCGGGCAGATGACCAGGAGAGGTTAACGCTCGTTAAACCCTTTTTTAACCCACATATTGTAACGAACCTCTGTGGGCAGGGAACCTTTAGAATCCCATTTTAACGCCCATTTTTAATTTAATTGAATTTATTACGGGGCTCAGACCATCGAAACGTCATCAGCCACACCACAAAACTGATAGAACACAAAAACTAGTTTAAAAACTACTTAACCAAAAATACAAAGAAGTCACAAAAGAAAAAAACACATATCTAACAAAATGATCCAAGCTGGGTCACAGGGACTTGTCACAATAAGCGCGAACGTGTGAACCAACAATCGACAACACCATAGTAAGGGAAGCAGGAATCATTCTGTTCTTATTGTGTTGCGATTGTTGGCCAAACGTTCGTTTGATGGCGTCCGTGCTAAGGTTAGACTATGATGTAGACGTGGTTGTCATATGGTTATAATATGGTTGTTTGGCTGCATGTTCCGGTATTGTCTAGTAGTGGCATCTAGTTTGTTTGGTGTTAAGTTCAGTTTGTTCTTATTGTTTTATTGTAGTCAAGAGCGTACGAATGTAGTCATGGCTCTGGATTAAAGAATTGAAAGTTTGATGGCTCACACGTTCGCGCATACTGTGACGACTACCCCCTGTGGGTGACAATTTTGACGCTTACCCAACCGAAGCCATGAACCCAAACCCCGTGTGGGCAGTGTACCTTTAGGTTACCATTTTAACTCCCTTTTTAAATTAAATTTATTAAGGGATTCAGACCACTAAAAGGTCAACAGCCCACCACAAAACCAATACAACGCAAAAACAAGTTTAAAAACTTTGAACCCAAAATGCAAGAAAGACACAAAAGAACCTACGTAAAATGTCTGAGGGTAACTTTAGAATCATATTTTTAACAACCTTTTGTACGTGTTAATTGCAACAATGTAAATCTTGTTCTTGTTCTTATTGATAATCCACCCAAAACCAAAAACTGGTATTAGAAAACAAAAACGAATTCATTTCATGCTTAGGGTAAGGTTTAATTGATCCGAAGTCAAGACACCTAAAGCACACAAATAAACTTTCCTGTAAGGGTTCTGACACTACAGTGTTGCTATACTATTTATTCCACGTGAAACCTTACAGCTGTAGTAAAATGTTTTTACCATATTTACTTTTGCGCTTGATAGGTCAGCTAATAACCAGTGCATTCTACTAAGCTAAACAACATCGCTGGAAAATGTTAAAAAACTAATCGTCTTACAGTACCTTCCTTAAGTACCGAACAGAGCGAACAGAACGCACCACTGTTAGAGACAGTTTGACTCCACACTTGGCCTCGCGCGTGCGCAGTGATGTTGCGTCAGTCGTTCAGTACCTTCCTAAACTACAACACAGCTCAACAAGCTCAGCAAAGTATTCGATACATCATACCTTCACCGCAACCAGACCTGACTAATGGATATGACCAGGATTGGCTAATGTGACCAGGCGAGAGCAATGTCAAATTGCGAACCATCTCAAGGAGGTGGTTTGCTGGGGTGGAGGTTTGAGCATGCGCGAGGGAACAGTTTTGACGAAACAGATTCATCGCTAAAGATGTTGACGTCAATCAAGTCGCATCAACACGGATATTAGCAGGGAATGTGCCAAACTGTCGCCAACAGTGGTGCGTTTGGTTCGCTCTGTTTGGTCGTTTAGGAAGGTACCGTTGGTGTACTTAGCACAGCTCTACAAGTAATTCACGGTTCGTTCGAGTCCTTGGAAATAATATTGAAATTTCTTGCCTAAAAAATGGTGAAAAATTTTGAAAAATTAAATATGTATCATCATTAGGGTGATGAACGAAAAGTAGACAACGTGACTGAAAAACACAGAAAAATTTCGTAAAGAACAGCAGACAGTAGAATCTATTCTTCCTTTGTTTGAGCAGGAAAAGTTTTGAAATTTGGGATCTGGCTTTAATTGTATTTACGTGTATTATGTTGGCGACAGCAGTAAGGTTTCGCGTGGACTAAACAGTAAAGCAACAGTGCTGCATCTGAAACCTTACAGGAGGGAGGGATTGAAGCCTACTGGCACATTGACAGCAAGTTCATTTAAAGTCAGGTCCTTACAGGAAAGTTTATTTGTGTTCCTCTGCTGTTTTGACTTCGAATCAGTTAACCCTTACCTGAAGCATCTACCGAGTTCGTTTTTGTTTTCTAATTCGTACTACTTTCTGCCATGCAGTTTAGATTAGCTTGCTTTAATGTTTTGTATACAAACGAAACAACCCATACACAAACCAATATGGAAACAAATCAGTTAATCTTTACAAAGATGAATCGACTAGAACAACTTCGATCTTCGTTTTGCACCTTATGTTCGCTGATTATCATTGTTGCATAATAACAATTGTTAAAACAATGTAAAACAATAAACTCAGTTTGAGTTTGAGTTTCTTTATTGAGCAGAAAGGGCCTTCGAGCCATGCGCTCATGCTACTAACTAACCTACTTACTACTTAAACACTTAAAAACTAACACAGTAACACATTAAAACACATCAATGTACATCAAATATCTGCCCGGACTTCACTAAGGCAAACCCGACAGAATGCGAGAGGGGTGCCGAACCAACGGAGTAGGACACCAGAATTAACCAGAGTCATGAGTCAAAACGCTGTGTAGCTCGGCAAAACCCCAAGACCCGACCCAGGGACCCACCGCCAGCCACCACATGTGGCGGGACCCCTAGAAGCTGCCGCAATGGATCCCTTCCCCCCCTAAGCAAAAATCGGCGCTGAGACACCCAGCGTGGACAATCCAAGAGGAAATGCTGGACAGTTTCGGGACCACCCCCACAGGCACACAACTCAGTCGTTTAAACTTAAACATAAACAAAATACACAACCAAAGCCTAGCTGATTGATAGATTTATTAAGGCAGCGTTGACCACAATTGGTCATCGGCCCCAGCAACAAAATACAAAGAATACAAAAAAATAATAAAAATACAAACAATACATTATGAAATAAAATAAAATAAAATAAAATACACACAGCCAACAATACAAATACAATTGGCTTGGTCTTAGTCGTGCATTTTGTTTAAGTTTAAGTTTAAACGACCAAAGTGATTGTTCATGGACATTTCAGAAAGTATTTTGTCATAGGCTGCTTTCCTGCCATTAACAGACCTTTCTTCAACAACATTCTTCAAGCCTGTTCCAGTGGTCAATCACACGTAATGAAAAGAAGTGCTTCCCAACATCGGTGTTCACACGTGTGCGTTGTAACTTGAGGTGTCCATGAGTGCCCACAGAGGCTGGGGATCAAGGTGATGTACCCTTTAGTTTTACTGCGATCACTCCCACTCATAATTTGGTAGGTGAGAATATCTCTTATGCCGCAGTGGTAAAGGTTTGTAAGGCCAAGCCACCTGAGGCTTCACCTGAGGCATCGTATCGGAGTGCCTGCAGTCATGGGACAACGACCTCAAGGAGCTGCAGGACTTTAATAAGTTGGGGGGCTCCAAGCCTAAACGCAGTAGTCAAGGTGTGACCTGATGTATGAAATGTAGTGTGTTTTGGGGAGGTGGAAGTGAAGTAGAAAAAAATGCTTCTTGATGCGACTAAGCAGCATATTGGTGCGTCGGCGGCTATAGCAAATTGCCTGTTGACTGTAAGATTTGAGGTAAATGTTTCGCCAAGGGATTTGGCCTCAAGGACTTCAGGGAGCTGTTCAGTTCCAAGATAATAGGTAGCATGGAGGATATTGGGGCCAACACATGAAGCACTTTACGCTTGCTAGTATGTGAGAAGTTTGCTTGAACATTTTGTCATCATCAATGAAGAGGCTACACTGAGATTTAGCAAGGCCACACAGATCGTTGATAAAAAGCAGGAAAAGCAGGGGGCCCAGAACTGTTCCCTGCAGAACAACACTGAGGACAGGGACCCAGTGTGAGGCACATCCTTCATAAACTACTCACTGTTTGAGGACGGAGAGAAAACAACAAATACTGCAAGATCAACAATTTTGTTTTTAATAGACCTAGCGTTAAAGGCACAAATAACCAAAGGACGAGGGTGGATGGGGTACGAGTTTTGGCGTCAATCCGAAGATACCTGTTTACTGACAATTTTCCCATTTCGTCTATGCCAATATAGCAGGTTGCCAGTGATACCATAGTTCTCGAGTTTTCCGATAAGAAAACTGCGAGGAAACAGGGTCAAAGGCTTTTTGGATATCGAGGAGAATAACGTCACAGGGAATATGGTTACCAGCAGCGTTTGGCAAGTAGCTTTGATGAGAGTACTCTTCACGAAAGCCATGCTCCCTCCTACTGCTGATACTGTTGGTTTCACACTAGTTATAGAGTTGACTTTCAGACTGACTAGCTTTTCAAGGAGCTTGAGATATCAGGCTGATGGGGCGATAATTTTTTGAGCATTGGTAATCTCCGGTCTTGAAGATGGGGATGAAATTGGCATTTTTCCAGTCATCAGGAACAACTACTTCATCAAGATAGACGTTTGGAAAACTGTGGTAAGAGATGTTGCAAGATTTGAGCATGGTGCACAAGATCTTATCTGGACCAGGGGATTTAAATGGGTCGAAGTCCTATAACTGGCGAAGTTGTTGACTACGGAGATAGCATTAGTTTCCACATGCATATCGTCAGGCAGTTGTACTGGATCCAGCGTTATTGATTCAGTTCATTGGCTACATGTAGGGCATTGGTAAAGTAGGCCCATTGTCTTGCCTAATGTGTGTATGAGGTTTATTCATGGTTTTTGAGTCTAAAAGAGGCCTCAAAGACGTACATTCTATGCTAGAATATGATTAAATTTAACCTATACTAAGCATACTGCATCCAGTACATCATCACAACCACACTGCCCACGTCACACCACAGAAAAAATCACCCGGCGTTCCGGATTCACACTCTCTGCAACCCTATCGCATATGCAACCATGAAGTCCCAACAGTTCGTGTCATAGCCACAAAGTTGGTCCCACCTACTCGAATACCTGCATAGGGAGGGGGGAGGGAGGCAGCATTGGGTAGAGGAGCAGCGATTAGGACAGGGCCCACAGCTTGGGTGAAACGACCTGTGGCCTTACAGAATCTAAGGACCCTATATAGTACTGGGGTGTTTGCTCTTGCAGTTTGAAACCACTGTTCTTCAAACGAAACGTTCACATTGCGGATGTTGTCAGATGTTGTTCAGATTGCGGTCTCCATGAATGACGTCCAGTTCTCTGGTGCAGGGTAAGTTTTCTACCGCCCACCTTTAAGGTTGACTAGTTTCCTGATGTTGCAATCCATCCAAGGAGGTGATTCAGTCCTCCTAGGGTTTTTCTTCACAGGAATGTGGATGTTACACAGGTCAGTTTGGAAGTCTCAAGAATATCCCAAGCTTGCATACACATGGAGTTTTATACGGACATAGTAAAGGTTAATGCAGAATTCCTGATGGAGCATTTCAAGAAAGCAGTTGAACGCTGGAACATTATTGTCAAAAAGAGTGCCATTACAGAAACAGCCAATGGTGTGTGTTTCACCGTGGAGTAAAACATTGCACCAAACAGCTTCCTAGTTGTTGGTTTGACTAGAAATGATAAATCTCAGTTTGGGCTGGATAGCATTACAAACACTAAAGGTGACTCCAGCCTTCTGATCAATTAGTCAAAACGCAGTCAAATCAGAGAGAAAGTAAAAATCGTCACATGACTCAGGTTTGTAACGAGTTTCACTGATGCAAAAAATATCGGCACAGATACCAGATTGCATGGTCCTAAATTCATGACGTTTGCTAGACAATCCTACATCATTAGTGTATATTAGAGAGAGTTGAGTATGGTCATTGTGGCCAGTGTGGCGCATGATAATATCTCGGCTTTGGCACGGATGAGTATTCACGGATCAGATTGGGAATAGGTTGATGATTGGTTGGGCATCAGGGGAAAGGAACGTAGATAGGGGAGGTTGGAAGGAATGGGAAACTTGGTTTGGAGGCAATTTTGGTGGGGTTCTGGGGTTAGACTTAGAAGGTTTAGGATTGTCCTGGTTAGAGGCATAGATGAAAGGAGGAGTAGGTATCGCAGAGTTAGGAATAACATTGAGGCTGGTTAGGACCGTGTTGGGCTGGGTTTGGGGTTCAGCATGGAGGGGATGATTGCTTGTGTCTATGTTAGTGGGGTTGGGGCTTACAAGGGCTGGGAATGAATCAGCGTTAGGAGGTAGTACATGCGTTGACGTGAACCTTTCCACAACATTAGTATGCCAATTTCCTTGTAGAAGTTAGGTAAACACGATCCCAGTATGCCAAATATCAGGTTTGAGAAAGATACTTAAGGACAATGACGCAACTTCTAAGAAGAACGAAGAATAGCCAGAGAATTTGGGCTTTAGTTTTACAGTGTGACATATCTGAGTTTCACCAACGTTAGGTGCGACAGTACAGTAGGTGCAACTGTCAGCAGCATTAAAGTTTTCCTGAAGTCTGCTAACAAAAATGAAAGCCCCTCGTCGTTTTGCGGACTTAACAGCTATGATGTTGGTGTTAGCATTGCTCCCGTACGTCTGGGTGGTGTTGGGTAGTTTGATGGCTGCCCCTTCGATCTGGATATTGGTTTGTTTTGCTTGCACCATGGTTATTAATCGCGGGGGGGGGGGGGGTCACACATGCGATGGGCTTTGCTGCGCTGCTGCTGCTGCGAGTTTATAGTTTCGGTTTCGAAAATCACCAAGGTAGTTTCTGTGGCACTAATGCACTTGTTCAGACCAACAAAGAAGTTAACTTTTTTGTGCGTTAGTTTTTGCGCACAGGGGTTTACCGGTGAAAATTGATCAGTGTCCACAGAAAGGCAACTGGTTTATGAAGAGGTCGGAATCGTGTTTTGGGGAAGGATTTCCGCACAGTTTCCGGTTTATTTACGGTGCTGTCGTGATTTAGAGTAACTTCCAGTTGGCTGCCAGTATGCAGCTATATAATATTGCAGATTGGCTCTGTGAAATTGCTACAATCTTTCAAATTTTCAGTATATTTGCTCGAACTCTTGTCGGTTGGAATTGTTCCCTGGCCAACCATTTCATCTTTTCTAGAGAAAGCAGCATTATGTTCGGAAAATTTGTACGATTTTTTAACAACGTAAGTTTTTAAATGACGCACTAGATTACATTTTTTAACAAACGCTGCCTCACATTCAGAACAGTGATAAGAATTTTCAGGAGAATGCTTCGTAAAGTGACGAACAAGATGGAACATTTTAGTGAAAACGACGTCACACTGAGGACACTTGTGACGTCTTGTGTCAAGGTGACTACGACTATGTGTTGCCAATGCTTTCCTTGACTTAAAACCAGATGTGCATTCGTGGCATTTGTGTGTCTTTGGTTCAGAATGCGAGCGTTCAGTGTGAATTTTCTCATCAAGCATCGTATCGAACACACGAGAAAAATTCATACATTTGTACTGTTTTTTTATTTCTGCAACCAGCGTTATGTCTCTGTAACGCATCTCCATTCTCAAACAACCTGCTACACTCATTGCACTATAAGTACTTTTCGTGCTGCAGCATGTGATATCTGAGATTGCATTTGTGAATTTGCTGTCACATCGACGCTTGGCGACGGTCACATATGGAACATTTGTGCTGCGGTTCTTTCCTTTTAGTACGTGTATGCGAATCCAAGTCATTTAGCCTCTATCTTTTCTTCGTACTCGTGTTATGGTTTGAGTCAATCTTTACTCTGGAATGGTCAGCCTCTGTTTCATTTCCCAATTCCATACATATTGTACCATTAATTATTGTTTGGGTCCTCGGTTTCTCGAATGCCATAGCTCTGTAGTAACCTGACCTAGGCACGTATCTTCCACAGTGCCCTGAAGCGTCCTATCTTCTAAATTATTTGGCAGTCCCTAAAAATAAATAAAAACAAACATTTAAATTATAAAAAACAAATGGCGTGCTGATCAAACATCTTTTAGAACTTAAAATCAAGCTGCTCTCACCCATAGAGATCACTAGATTGACTGTTTCGCCCTTGTTTGGGCTAGTAAGCATTAGTTTCTGCTGTTTAGCTTGCTGAAGCCAGTCCGGTTTTGAGCTTGTTAATTTACCACCAGCAAGGTGCCTGCTCTCATCCACAGAGTATTCTCTGCTAACGAGCCCAAACTAGGCTGAAACAGTCTGTCTAGCGATCTCTATGGATGAGAGCAGCTTGAGATTAAGTGATCAATTGCCATTAATAGGCCCAAATGTGGGTGTCGAACATTCAGTAAAATACAGCCCTACACAAGCATTAGTTTCTGCTGTTTTGCTTGCCGAAGCCATTCAGTTTTGAGCGTGTTAACATACGACCAGTAATGTGACTGCTCTCATCCACAGGATATTCTCTACTGAGAAGCCCAAACAAGGGCGAAACAGTGTGTCTAGCTATCTCTGTGGGTTAGAGCAGCTTGAGTTTTAAGTGATCGAGTGCCATCAATAGGCCCAAATGTGGGTGTCTAACATTGAGTAGAATACAGACCCACACAAGCAGCAATTTCTGTTGTTTAGCTTGCTGAAGCCAGTCCGGTTTTGAGCTTGTCAATTTGCCACCAGCAAGGTGACTGCTGTCATCCACAGAGTATTCTCTGCTAACGAGCCCAAACTAGGCTGAAACAGTCGGTATCTTCCTAAATGACCAAACAGAGCGAACCAAACGCACCACTGTTGGTGACAGTTTGGCTCATTCCCTGCTAATATCTGTGTTGATGCGGCTTGATTGACGTCAACATCGTCAGCGATGAATGTGTTTTGTCAAAACTGTTTCCTCGCGCATGTTCAAACCTCCACCCCAGCAAACCACCTCCCTGAGATGGTTTGCAATTTGGCATTGCTCTCACCTGGTCACATCTATTAGCCAATCCTGGCCAAATCCATTACCCAGGTCTGGTTGCGGTGAAGGTATGACGTGTCAAATACTTTGCTGAGCTTGTTGAGCTGTATTGTAGTTTAGGAAGGTACTGAACAGCTGACGCAACATCACTGCGCACGCGCGACGTCAGGTTTGGAGCCAAACTGTCTCTAACAGTGGTGCGATCTGTTCGCTCTGATAGGTGGTTTAGGAAAGTATTGTTAGTTTTAAGTGATCAACTGTAATTAATGGGCCTAAATGTGGGTTTTTAACATTCAGCAGAATAGAGCCCCACGCAAATAATAGTGTCTTCTTTTTAGCTTGTTGAAGCCAGTCCGATTTTAAGCTTCTTAATCTTTCAGAACTAATAATTTTATTGCTAATATCAAGAATTTATAGGGTTTGGGAGGAGAATTTGTAACTCTAAAAAGTCACTATTGAAACACGTTAGATTGGTCCCCATTAGTTCAGTCCGAGTTTTCAGAGGGCGCCACGTGTTCCATCTGATAATTTTTGCTCATTTTTCAGCCCAAATATAAAGTAAACTAAATTACAACTAAGGTAGGCTAAATAATAATTAAAAGCAAGCTAGTTTCGTTTAAGTTAGTTAAATTTTAGGCTAAAAACTGAATTGAAATACCCATATAAAACACATGGCGCCCTCTATAAACTAAGACCGAACTAATATGACTGTATCTAAGACGTTTCGGGTTGGGGTCTCAGTCACAAATTCTCCTCCCCAACCCTATAAATTCTTGCTAATATACAACAATAATGGGTTAGGTGAATAAATAAGTGTAATGGGCTTGATGAACGAAAGACGAGCAAAATACTTTTGGTTAAGATTTATAAGTAAATTTTGCTTTACTATGCGTGAATGAAAAAATTATTTAGGTATGAGATCTATTGCATCCCAGAATCAACACAAAAAATAAGCTGGATGTAAAATTTGCCAAATTTTGCTAAAAATTAACGGAATGAGTGAAATCTAGCATTGACTTCACCTCGTGGAAAAAATGGAGGAAAAAATACAAGGCACCTTGACCGGTGCTTGAAATTGCTAGAACCCAAATATGTATCCTACCACAGCAGATTTTTTACAACAAAAACTTGTAAAGGAAATGAATTAAATCAGTGGAAGACTTATAGAACTTGTAACCCTACTTTTTTCGGTTACCATTGTTGAAAAGTGTGGCTCCAAGTTGACCTGTCTTTCACGGCGTTGAGGTTAGAACACTGTTATCTTGTTGTTAAAGCATTGTTTAAAAGGGGGACAACAAGTATGGGAATAACGCAACATTTCATTGTTTAAAAGTGTGGGATTAACTTCATATCTAAACAGTATCCGTCGTTTTCACCATATTTTTTTCGTTTTCACTGTTGCAAAGTCTCCGTATAAATAATTAACCGGAGAGTTACAACAATGTTAATAGTGCGTGCATGATAAGTCGACAATAACAAAATCCACCTCGTTTTCAGTGATACACGCGCTCGTCATGCCCACTCCCTGGAAAAGATCCAGTGGTCAGTTCAACGCCAGTGAACCACCTATTTGCAACAACAATGTATTCTGACAATTAAGTACTGAAACGATAAGCGTGTAACACTTAAGCATGTTATAATCTACTGTTGGATGACAATACAAACAATGGTTATACAACAATAATTGTGCACTTACGAGCCACTTCAGGGCACGTGGTTCTAGCTGCAACCCCCATTTTAGAAAAAGGCACTTTCCCATATGACGCTTTACCTGTCTGCCGAAATTTAGATCTGGCAACTTTCCCTAATGAGCTGTATAGGTGTCTTTATACCCTATCAGATTTAACATGCGGATAAGCTAGTTACTAGTTACACTCAACGTTATTGAGGGCACTTTTTCTCCGTAAAAAACCCGTTCCCACATTTTCGTGTTGAGGTTTTCTTTGTTACTGGACCCAAGACACCTGATTCAAACGATTTGCAAAAATTTCTAACGCATGGGGAATTCACACCAGTATGCTGATATCAGGTATAAGCTTGTTTCAGTTAAAAGACACAGTCTGCTAGTGAGGCCGACTTTTTTTCATCAACAATCAATTTTTAACAATCGGATGTCTACAATCGGATGATCTACTATTACTTGGCGGCGACACACTAGCCTATGTCTAGATGAAACTGCATTGAGAAAATATAACCAAACACCTATCGTAGCACCGGGCTTTTCACAAAGCGTTACAACAAATAAAAAAAATGTTCGCAATGAAGAGAAATGAAACTGCATTGAGAAAATATAAAAAAACACCCATCATAGCAACCGGTTATTCGCAAAACGTTACTACTAATAACAAATGTGTGCAATGAACATACATGAAACTGCATTGAGAAAATATAAACAAATACTCGTCGTAGCATCCTGCGAAATTCACAAAGCGTTACTACGAATTAACAAATGCGCACAATGAACAGAAATGAAACTGCTTTGAAAAAATATAAAGAAACAGCCGTCGTAGCATCCAGGGAAATTTTTGCGTCTATATGGTCGCACACTGGTTTGAACTGCACTCCCGGATGCTACGAGGGGTGTTTGTTCATAAAGAAGCGCAAATTGCAAAGTTAAAAATTCGATACGTTTTCATTGACATAAATAAATATTTTTCTGAGGAACGAGGCGGAGGGGGAGGGGCTAATTTTACGTTCCCCATTATGGCCCCTGCTATAAATTGCATGTCCACTTTATTTTTACCATTGTGCGACTGTTTTTCTTGCTCAACGTAATGTATGGCTCAAGTAAAAAAAATTTTAAAGAAAACATAACAGACAATTCTTCTCTATCCAACAACTACAACAATTATGGAACGTGCCTTAGTGTTCGACTTTAGGCGTGCAAACAATAACGCAAAAGAAATGCGGGCTATGGTGGCAATGTTGCAGCATCAAGGTCGAGGGAAGGTAGGCTGAGCGAATGGCTTGAAGGCCCTAATTTTTTTTTTTTTTTGCAGTCGGCTCAATAAAAATATCAATCATAACGAGGGAGCAAACCAATATGCAACAATGCAAAACAATGCAGTGATCCATTGTTGGATCTAGACTGCATCAAAATGATCAAATCCACCTGTAAAATGTACGTTGGATTCGTTTATTTACCTCAATAAAAACTGACGTTGTATGGTAATAAAACAGTTATAGTCATACTTTTACAAGAATGGGTCGCGATAAGTGATTTATTGTACAGTTTTTACGTTCTCGGAGGCAGTACATCCACGGCATTGGACGATAAGCTACCTCCTTGGACGTAAAAACTGAACAAACAATCACTTATCGCGACCGATTGTTGCAAAGGTATGGCTTTAACTATAACATACCTCCGCCCGCTTGTAAAAATGCAATGATGCAGGACCAACGATACGAAACCTACCAATCTATTGTTTTGGAATGTTTGCCGTCCACCGCCGTTCAAGTCCTCCCGGTGGAGGTGGGTGAGGTCCCGTTAGACCTCAGGGCCAGGGAACTCCTCGCCAGAATCTGCCATCGGACCCCTGGTTGAGGCAGGGGGGACCCCTGGCTTGTAGTCGAGGAATATGCCTCCTTTCCTTGCGTTGCCCATGAGCTTCTTGACGTGCCAGTTTTTGGTGCATCTCTCCTTCTTGACGCTGGGCTTGTGGGCTTCCCTAGGTTCGTTAACCAACCATGGCCGTGGGTCTGGTGCGGGATCGCGAGTACAGTTATCCTGGGAGCAGGTGAGGTGCCTAGAGCCCTTGCCGGCCTTGTCCGTGTGTTTTGTGATGCCTTTCTTTCTTAACGCTGTGGAAGGGGGAATTGGCATATGCGTTCCCACCTCCATTTAGAGTACAGTTTTTCTGTAAGAGTTTCACCCTCGGCCTTCGTCGATGAACTCACTGCTGTTTCTCTGGCACTGGATATTAGTATTGATTTGCATCTTCTTAGGTTTTGCATCCTGACTGACTCTATTGCTGGTATTGGATTTCTAAGACGCAGTCTGTGGCACATCCCATTGTGTACAAGATTGGATGGAAGATCTATGCCGCTATCATATAGGAGCACTCTTCTGTTGTTGCCTGGATCATGGGACATTCTGGAATCTTCGGCAATGAGACGGCAGACAGCCTCTCCAGGTGTGGATATGAGGAGAGGCATAATGTAGTGACCATTCCTATGAGCTCAGGGGACTAGCACCCTGTGGTCTCCAGGTCTTCGCCGCACTGTGGGCTGATAGGTTGGCTAGCAAGCTCACTGACCATGCCCTGATTGATATTCATCTCTCTGTGGCTGTACGTAAAGCCTTGGGCAACCTGTCGCGCTGGCACTCCAGGCTGTGGACTGGTTATGTCCAGCCCCATGCACACATCTTCCGGCTCGGGTGGTCGCATACCCTAACCTATCGTTGTGGTAGGAGTCCTGAAACCATTGGTCATTTTCTTCTTGACTGCCCGTTGGGGGGGGGGGGGGGCCTGATCTGCATCACTTCCTTCTCCGTGGTGCAGATGATCGCCTGTGCCAGGTCTTAGGTGTTCCCCCACATTCCATAGCGCGTCAACACTCTTTCTATAAGGTCCTTAGGTTCTGTAATGCTACAGGTCGGTTAAGCCAGCCTGAGGCCAAGTCTTCAACTGTTCCTCTACACGACAGCCCAACCAGTAGGTTAGGTGAGGACGGTGAGCTGGGATGCGTGCAGTGGGTTAGGCTTAGTGGTTATATCATGGTCGTAGGACTTGATGGGTCACCTGGACTCCAACTTCTGTACTGTGATGTGCTGGGAGCAGAATGTTAAGTGTAGGCTAGTTTTTAAGTGCAGTCTCTAGTGTGGAGTGTACGGCTATGAGGCTATAAAACAATCAATCAATTCTTAAGAAGTTGACAAAATTTGTTATTTTGTGTGGAGTCAGCAAATACTAACCAACTTTTCAACTCTTAACGAAGTACAACAGCATGTTAGTCAGGAATTTTTTTGCAATAAATGCCGCATAACACTCAACAATATTACAACACAATATTCAATACAAGCAAAGATGTTGGAATTTAGATTGCCGAGCAGAATAGTTAAAATATCTGAATTAACAAAATCAGTATAAATGCCCAAACAGCATTGCCAGGTTTTTCTATGGGACTTCTGTTCAATAAGGTAAAATAAATACGGATGCAATACGGATTCAATAAGGTAAAGACATTGTAGTGGTAGTGGTCGTTGTTCATACTAAATGCCACACCTTACAATGACAAGTGAACAGCAATTATGATGAAAAAGTTCAAGTTAATTTTTTCGCTATAATTGCTGCTCACTCGTCGCTGTTAGCTGTTCACAATGTTGGCTCCATTGTGTTTCTTCGTATAGTGCTGACCGACGTAGATCTTCATCCTCTTCGCATTTCACGCCGTATCACGTTATGAAATAGGGAATGTTTTTTTTTTATTCTCCAAACACGTTTTGAAAACACGTAAAACGATGGTCCGGCCATGTAAAACCAACGGCCATGTTCCAGTACACCAGAGTAGCAAGAAAACCTGATGTACATCGCAATGAAAGGAAACGGAAGTTACTTTCCTTCCAAACGTAACCTAACCTACCTAACCTAACTAACCTGTATCCATCCCAACCTAACCTAAGCTAACAATAATAACAACAAAAACAACGGGAAACCGACGACAACAACAACAACAACAAAACGCGACCAAGGCATCTGCAGAGTTTGGAACATTTCTTAACGTTTTCTCGAAATCAGATTTTCCTGCTACTCTCTATCCTGGAACATGGCCGGGTTTGTTTTGCGCGTTTTCAAAACGTGTTGGGAGAAATAAAAAAAAATAAAAACTATTCAGATAGGATGTTATGGTGTGAAATGAGAAGAGGATGAAAATCTACGTCGGTCAGCCCCAAATTGAGTGATTTGCCGTAGTTCTGCTAAACTACTATAATAACCTAACGAAATCAACAATATTTGCCATTATTAAGTTATTATGTATAGTTTAGCCGAAAGAAGTTGCCTGTATCCCTATCTTTCCCGAAGATGTATGGCCTCATCAATCTCTATACGAAGACTTGCCACCATCATCATTTCTTGTATATCGTCAGATGAACCGGATCATGGCCAGTAAACAGGGTAATTATCTAGATTAGGGCCACGACGCCAAATCACTTAATTGTTGTATACTAACCGACGCTACTCTTCATCCTAACACCATTTCGTATCATAAAACCCGGGGGAAAACGGTGTAAGGTTGTAAAAAAAAATTTCAAGAGACGGAAAATGCTAGTCACATCGTGTTAAAGCAGCGGCGGCGACAGCCGGTTATGAGGGAAGAAGGGTAGCCAGAAAACCCGATTTGTACCTCACTAAAATTTTACGGAAACGTATAACCTAACCAAACCTAACCTACCTAACCTAACCTACCTAATCTAACAGAACTGACAATAACACAACAAAACCACACGAAACTGGCAATAACAAAACAACGAAAGAAAAATTTCCGCACCGTTTGTTGTTGTGAAAATCAGGTTTTCCGGCTACCCTGCTTCCCGAATCAAACACCTCACAGTATGGCTGCCGCCGCCGTAGCTTTAGCGTGTCTGTAACTAGCATTTTACGTCTTTTAAATAATTTTTTGAGAAGTTTATAGACGTTTCTCCCGGATTTTGTGATGCGAAATGGTATTAGGATGAAGAGAAGCGTCGGTTAGTACAAAAATTAAGTGATTTGGCGTGGTGCCCCTAAGCTAGATAATTACTGTAAACTGTTTAACAAGTACAGCTCTGAGCAGGGTTAGACTAACGCGGCTGTCTGACAGGACGAAAATGTATACAAAGTGCAATAAACATGGATGCTATAACCACTAAACTAACTGCACTGAAACTCTGATTTGTGTATTTGGGCGCACGGCTTCGGGCCGACAGCCTAATTGCCGGAGCGAGCGAGCGAAGCGTAGCCTATAACGGACACCAAATTGTAAAATGTTGGTTGGTTGGTCCGTTGGTCCGTTGGTCTGTTGGTTGCACATTTTTAGTCTAGGTGGAGCCCAAACGAAAGATCGGATTGGAATGAAATTTGGTACAACGCTTGATACCCCAAACAGTATTGCTGAGCCAAAATTTGACGTAAATCGAACAATTATAAAGGGAGAAATAATAAATTTTCGAATTTATTTCTAACACTCACCATTGTAAATTTGGAATCGTGAATAGTTTAGGAATTCCGACGACGTATACACCTTGCTGGTGGTACTCAAGTGAACTTAAAAAAACACGGAAAATTAAATTTTCGTTTCTTCTTTCTAGCTGATAACCTTTTTCGACGTAATTCAATGAAATAATAACAATTGGCCCGTGCATTCAACCACTACAG
Organism: Lithobius niger; assembly: GCA_023313725.1. Lineage (NCBI taxonomy): Eukaryota > Metazoa > Arthropoda > Chilopoda > Lithobiomorpha > Lithobiidae > Lithobius > Lithobius niger. The sequence goes on from JAHWFP010082617.1 coordinate 51,973, forward strand.
GAAGAAACGCAAACATAAAAAACAAAAGGATTCCGGTACGATACACCTTAGCATCATTTGAAAAAACGAATGCTTGGAGGGATTACCTTCAGCATGGCAACGAAACAGTTATTTACACTAGCGATGGGAATGTCGAATATGAAACCGAAATCGTCGTATCACGGCGAAGCTATACATATAAAACGAACACTACATCGGACGACGTATTTAAACACTAATGAATAGGTTTAATCTCAAACGCAGCTGCTACTTACGAAATAAAAATGACGACTAAATATTAGGCCTAAAGCAACAAATTAGGCCTAAAGGCTAAAGTAGGCCTAAGAGCTAACACTTTTTGACCTACAGTATTGTGATCGTTACTAATGGATTATAATGTGGTTTTAAGATCGCTGTCACCGTGCGTGATAGAGGTGTGCGCATCAATATTTTCGTTGGTGGCATTGTCAAGACTAGTGTTAGACCAGCGGCAGCATTGCCAACCTGCTGAATTTTTAAATTATTGTTAAAAACTATCGCTCAGGTGATCTCCTACTCACTCTGATGGAGGTTGACTGGTGTCTTTGGTTGGTTGGGTGACTACTGAGCCTTTGTGTAGCTGTAATCGTTGGTTGGTGTAAAGTTGGTGTTGGCCGGTGTTGGTTCGGTTGTTAGGTTTACGGTTTAGGATTAAGTTTAGAGTTGAGTGTATGACTAAGGTCCTTAGACTCACGTAAATAAAAATTCAATTCAATTCAGGTGATTGTTTGGCTTATAGTTAAATGCTTTATTATTATCATTTTGTATTTTAGGGAAGCACTTTGGTTTCTGTTGGTATTCTTTGCTTTCCTTTGTGACTAATTGTTGATTGTGGGGAAGTGGGTGTTATGGTTTGTTAGGTCTAAGGTTTTAGTTTTAAGGTATAGAATTGAGTGCATGATTCTCAGGTCTGTAGAACTCAAGAAAATAAATTCAAATTCTAGGGAAGGGACTTTGCGCGGCAGTAATTATTGTTGTAAACAATGTCAGAATTATTAGCGGCGGCAGCCCAACCAGCCATGACAAACATGCCGTTTTATTTTTATCGGCGGCGATGGCTCATGGCACATCTTTAGTGTCGGAACACAGGACTGCAAGCCGAAGGCTCGAGTCAATTTATACAGAAGCAAACCTACTTACGTTGCCTTTTGGACTTATATGACAGACTGCCTGAGCGGGGAATCGAACCCACGACCTTTGGAAGAGACCTCGGTTTCTGGTTCCAAATATCGTGGATTCGATGTCGTGCTCAGGCAATCTGACATATAAATCCAAAAGGTAACGTAAACAGGTTTGCATCTGTATTAATTTAGTGTCAGATGTGGAAAGAAGCTAAACAGACACTAAATGATGGAGCAAACGAAAGCCTATTAATATAATATTAATAAATTATATATAATATAGGTTTGGCCTATTTGAAAATAAAGCTAAAATAAGACAAAGGCCTGCAAATAACAACAGTACGTCACACCAAAAGGCAAATAGCCCAAGCTGAGTGAGCAATTCTCATAGATTTTTAAGGAGCATTAACACATATGGTACAGTCATTGAAATAAACACTTAATATAAATTTGAAATAAAGGTCTGTTCGCTCCGCCTACAATAGGCCCAAAGCCTGTTTCCTAGTAAATTAATTCTGAATTCTTGGATTCGAGTCTCAGTCGGAGCAGTTGGTCTTTTCTTAATTTTCTCTAACCAGTGTATCTTCTATTTTGAAAAGGCCAGTCGTCATATGCTGATCATCATCTTCGTTAGAAAACGGGAGACGTTTAAAGAAAAGAAGTACTTGTCCCGAGCAATGTTTAGGGAAAGATTCTTCTTTCGCCGTTTGTTTCGCAGAAGCAACGTAGAGATACCGACTGGAGATAAGGAAACTAATGAATAAACCAACGCCCATAGGCGTGCGCAGACTGTCAAATGGGATTGGGGTGAAAACCACTTGAAAAGAGGCACATTTTTTTCACCATTTTTGTTGTAGAGCTACCTTACTACTTTCGTACTTTCACCAAGTTGTGAATGACCGACTGTTCCTGGAAACCTTGTAGATAGATGTTCCCCGACGAGAATATCTTAGTATTCCCCGACGAGAATATCTTAGTATTCCCCGACCGGGATCCGGGGCGGAGGGGGGAGGGGGGGGGGGGGGGAGGGGGGGACGACCAAGCAAGGGCAGAACGAACGGGCATTTGGGGTTAAAAAAAGCATCTGGGGTTAAAAAAAGCATCTGGGTTAAAAAAAAAAGCATCTGGGATTAAAAAAAAAAACATCTGGGGTTAAAAAAAAAGCATCTGGGGTTAAAGAAAAAGCATCTGGGGTTAAAAAAAAGCATCTGGGTTAAAAAAAGCATCTGGGTTAAAAAAAAAGCATCTGGGATTAAAAAAAAGCATCTGGGGTTAAAATGATACGTGGCCGAATGAGCATACGCCCTTGCAAACATTAGCCTAGCTTAGCTTCTGGGAACACAGTGAACACCAGAACGCTACCTAAACAAAACAAAAAAAAACACCAGAATGCCATTTAAACAAATATTCACTTTCGATTCCTAGCCATGACACGTGATTTGTTTCCTTCAAACGGTCACACGCTGGTCTTCACTGCAGGCCCCGGACGCTTGGACGGGTGTTTGTTATTGAAGCCAAATGTCTAGAGGTGTATTACTAGAAGCTGTCTGTCTGTCAAATCGATTTCTTTCAAACCGCTTTCTGGATTGGGATCAAACTGGATTTGGTATCGGCCAGTTTCGTTTAATGATCGGCTCGGGTAGAAAAAAGCTGATCTACCCAGCCTTAATGTTTCGTCATGTTGAGGTTAAATCCCAATGCGACCGAAATTCAAATTGTGGAAAATGTAATGGTAAGGTGCAGGGACAAAAAAAAAACTATAAGTTAAAGGATGAGTGGCCACCATTCATACAGAGAAAGATGCATCAATAATGTATTCAGGATACTCTCTTGCTAAGTATCTAGCTAGCTACCTCGGCTGCCTTTTCCTGGTTGAATGATATCACTACTTTCGAAGGCCGACCTTTTTTGGCCAAACAGCCAAACAGCAAAGAAAGCGGAGCCCGCTCCATTATGTCGGCCTTCGGCCTCGCTCAGCTACACTAAAAATAAATAAATACATTATCAGCTGAAACAAGGAAGGCTTGTGCCTGATAATAATAAGATACAACAAGAACCTAGTTTAATATTGATTATTTTTCTCGGTCACGAGTTGCCTTCCGAAGTAAAAGAAATAAAAGCAAAATAAATAAATAAAACACTGAGTGCTTACTGAACGTGTTTTTATCAGCTTGGGATTACAACGAGTGATTGAGAAAAATTATCAATACTAAAGCTTAAGCTCCAGTGGTACCTACAGCTGTCATACCATGCTGCAATAAAAACAAGAAGGAGGACTAAGGGGGAAATATTCATCTGATAATAACGTATTACCAAGGAAAGATAGGGATCATGTCAGTATTATCAAAATATAACAAAAAAAGTTTATTTACATCACTATGCTTAAAACGGCAATTTGTACAACCAAGAATTTACAAACCCTATAAATTCTAGATACATCGTATACAATATTGTTAGAAAAACATACAAGAAATCTGTGCCACGTTAAATTTTTTAATTCATACCTTGCAGGAATTACCATTTGTTTTCAAGTGCAGTGTTGTTATTTAAACCACTTTAGTGGTTTTTCAAAAATTTTTCACAACGACCAAGATAAAAAAAAAATCATATTTTTAATGTTCACTGGAGGAATGTTAAAAAGTGACTGGAACGTCTAAGTGTATGCGATTGAATGAACTATAGCATGTCTACCTGAAATTGTCGAAGGATATTTTTGTACAGTTAAATAACTACATACAATTGGTGGAGAAGATGAAAAAATAGTTGAAATAAAAACTAGTCATTTCCATCATGATAACTACGAAATTACCGTATTTTTTTGAAATACTGCGAACCCTGAAAAAAAAACAAAAAACAGTACAGTGAAGATAGCATTATTCGGGGAAAGGTATAAATAACACATTGAATGGCTCCTGGTAATTCGGGGCACCTTGTTGTCATTCCATGGTGCCACTTTATCGATACAATGTGCTGGATTCGATCAACATACACAACACATTTTTGTCTGATTTCAGCTTTATGTAATTTTTCAGTGGCGAAAAAAGCAGTATTGCACAAGAAATTATCCCGTATCGTCGTATATTTAAGACATCTAGTTCTTTCTGTTAGTTCTGTCCTGTTTTAAGGCACAGTCCGTCCTTGCTGAAATTCTCATGTCTTATAGGTTGCTGATTCGTCTAGTGTCTTCCTTAATAAACATCATTATAGCTGCTTTAGTTTATGTCTCCAATACCCACTTCCTGGAAGCCTGCAACAGTACAGTGTGTTCTTCAGTGAACATTACCAACGTCTAATCCAGTAAAAATCACCAATACCCACTTCCTGGAAGCTCAACAGTACAGCGTTTTCTTCAGTGAACACCACCAACATCTAATCCAGTGAAAATCACCAATACCCACTTCGTGGAAACCCAACAGTACAGTGTGTTCTTCAGTGAACATCACCAACATCTCATCCAGTGAAAATCACCAATACCCACTTCCTGGAAACCCAACAGCACAGTGTTTTCTTCAGTGAACATCACCAACATCTAATCCAGTAAAAATCATCAACGTCTAGTCTTCATTAAACAGTACAAGTATCTTCTTCAGTGAATGGGCTTTCACCAGTATCTGCATTAGTGAACACCACGAGTCTCTACTTCAGTGACTAACATCTAGCGTCTTCTTTAGTGTACACTGATACATCACCAGTCTTCTTCAGCGAACTTCACCAACAACTGCTTCAGTGCACATCAGCAGGTACGAATTCTCCAGTGAGCATTTAATATGTACAGTCAATGAGCCTTCAAAGCACAGTGGATCTTTTTGTGGTCGTTTCAGGCTGCTTTCTCGATTCACTCACTGCGTTTAGTCCTTTTTGTATGCTCGATTTTTTTTTCGTTCAGTCATTTCACCGATGCTCCCCATCAGTCATTTTGTCTCTTGCTTAAACCTCATCTACGAAATGATCGCACCAGTCACGTCGTTACTGACTAGTGACTACCGCATCAAAAGAGGAACCTAGACAAAAAAAAAAAGAAGAAAAAATATTAAAGTTGACAACTTAATATTTTCGTGTCGTAACACTCAAATTCAAAGGTATACATGTGCCCCCGTTGGCTTTCCTGTACGACTCAGTTTTGCAACTTTAGTTCAAACGTATTAAATGTTGCCAACACAGTCATTTTCTTGTTTTTTCTTTCGTTCGAGATGATTTTGGGACATTAACTCTAACCTGCGTAAATGTTGCAAACGCTGTTCTCAAGGGGTCGCACGGCATACCGGAAGGATTTGTGTCCCTTTAAAACAAACCGTAATTGTTAAACAGACATAAATCCTTCCGGTATATGTGGTGCGCCAATTGAAAATAGCGTTTGCAACATTTACACAGGTTAGAGTAAATGTCGCAAAATCATCTCGCATGAAAGAAAATACCAGAAAACGACTGTGTTGGCAACATTTACATATACGTTTGAACTAATGTCGCAAAACGGAGTCATACAGGAAAGCCAACAGGGATGTAATTGCCCTTTAAGGCAATGATATTAGTCAACATCGAAATTATAAATAGGCTTTGCTGTATTTGCGTAGGTTTCACTGAATGCAGTTAAGCAGCACATGCTACGCAGCAGCAAAAGCTGGTCGTTAAAAGCCATTTTCGTAGTCTAGACCAAGTAAAATAACGGTCTCGATTCATCTCGACTGATCTCTCTCAAGCTATACGCTTGCAACAAAGAGAGAATGCCAGTTGCGTAAACTACATCGAGGGGATGATAAAATTTGTTGAGTCGGTTTTATTTTTTACAAGCAGACACTAATACACGAATGAAGTACCTTAGGGCAACACACCACTGCTTGTATGTGGCCCAAGCATCCCAAAGTGCACAATGTCAACACAAATCGACGTTTCGAGCTGACTCCAGCTCATTTTCAAGGGAATAAAAAACACAATATACTCAAAATTGCGCAACAGACAGGCGAATACATGCAAAACTGCCTAAGTCGAAACGACAATTCGAACTATTTCTTTTTAAAGGAGAATTTAAAAACTTTTAAAATAGTTCGAATTATTGTTTTGACTTAGGCCCGTATTCTGAACGCTGACTAAAACTCGTGCTTGACTTGAAATGACGCCACACCTATTTAGTGTCATTCACCACCAGAACTTCGTTTGGATACATTTGGAAGAAATCGGGTGGTGAATGGCACTTAATAGGTGTGACGTCATTTGACTTGAACTACCTAGTCAGAGCGAATGGAATAGACGTTCCGTAATACCGATGTTTGTGTTTTAAGGTAAAACTGTATTTTTTTTTCTATTTTAATAGTTTAAAGAAGTTAGAGTACAACAAGCGCTATTCGTTTGAGTCTCGTAGGTTTCTATGTGTATTTACGTGTATTTAAAAGTCTCAGTAGCCTAGTTTTCGTACATTCGGAACGAAAGGTTGCCGAGTTGGGCCATTCCTCCATGGGTGCAGGGACCTAGCATAGTAGTCTACGCGAGGGTTTTTTCTTTTTTTTTTTCGTGTTAGTACGATAAATGTCGCAGGTTGCAAATGTACCTATTTATGCTGGTTGAATTTGTGTTGTGTACGGTAGTTTTGCAAAGTCGGTCATTATATGTATATGGTCGAGCAGGGACCCCGGAAAAAGACCCCGGAAAAAGTATTAGATTATCGAAAAAGTGTGGTTTATCAAAATTAACCCACGGTGACGTGTGTGGGTTTTCAGATAAATCGTATATAACGACTACACTTTTAGCGTAGGAGTGTGTTAGCATGACGTCACCACCGTGCATTAAACACTATTATAGTGTCCGCGGCCCATTTTGAGTTCGCCCCAGAATCAACACAAATAATCCATTGTATGTTTTTGGCAGCAGAGTTCCTTGTTGATATCCAAAATAGTTACAAAAACAATGGCGGCGGCCGTCGACCGGCCCCTCCAGGAAGACGTCGCCGATCACAAAATACGTGCAGGACTCAAGATACGCCGCGCACACAATACTTGATTGCTGCTTATTTGCTTTTCTTGGCTAGTATTTGTTTTTTATAGGCTCAATGTTGGCTTCACTGTCTTCTTGGTTTGTTACTTATTTCGAACTGTAAGCTTATTTCCATTCTTATAAAAATTGACCTTCTTCCATAATCTGTATCTTTGTACGTATGCTGTCTGCATGTTTCATTACGACCACAGTTCGATGATCACCGTGATCCGTATATCGTGAAATAAACCAACAGTTTCCGGTAAACACCAGACTGTAACCGGATACCAGATAAGACATCTAAGACAACCACCTCCCCGAGTGCCAAGGTGAAAGTCTGAGTCTCAGCTCAGAGTACGGTTGTTATCAACACAATAACAGATAAGCCTGTTTATTAGGGAAAGCTAAGGAGTAGATGTCTGGGTAGTGGCTATAAACAAAGATAAACTGTCCAAACTCTCGTTATTTACTTTTTAATTCATTTTTAAATCCGTACTATTTTGTTGTCAGCAGCTCTATTCCCAAATTTCTGCAGATTATGGAAGGGCACAAGAAGCACAACGACACAACAGCGAAAATCCTACACTAAAAATAGTTAAAATTCGGACACCCTTTATTATGGACTAAAGTAGTATTTTACTGAAACGACGTGCCCAGGATTGGAACCAGCGAACTCCATATTACTATTTAGCATTCAGGCGTGCCTGTTGTCTGAGCAGTCCCTCATTGTAGAGACGGCTCAGTGTGTATGATCATCTGAATTGTGATCCCGCAGTTTGTTGATTGGAATCCTGGTCACGTCATTTCATTGAAGTATGAGACCATAATAGAGGCTTACCGAAACATATTCGCATTATTTTTATCTCTCTAGCTTATGCAATTTCAGGAAAATTTAGCTTCATTTTCGGATAATTTTGTAAGTTACGAGGTCATTGCAATAATCAACTCACACTCTCTAACCTGCATAACCTTAATCTACGAATCTTACGGCTACTTTCGTTACTTTTATGCGTTCGTCGTATAGTGCGTAGACACTTTCAGAACTTTCCGTGCCTACATTTGTGCAATTTTTTTGCACCTTCCAAATTGCATTTGTAAATCAAAAGTGTCTGTATTAAAAATGGATATTTTGTTTCATTTTGTTGCTTATTTTTTTTAATTCATTAATTTTTGTGTGATAAAATTTAAGGCTTTAAATAATAAAAAAAAAACGTGTAAGTTAATAAAATGAAACAATAAATACCCATTGTAACAAGATTACTTTTGATTTAAGATGCAAGTTTGAAGGTGGGGAAAACTGCACAAGGAGGCACGTTCGAAGTAAGCATTTGAAGTATAGCTGACAATATTTTGCCAAAAATATTCATGAAAGTACTGTGCATCCGTACCTTTTGGCTTCTTTAGTGACTTTTAGATTCATCACTTTTAGATTAATGTTTAACATTAAGTGCCTAGATATTATGTGAAATTTTGTAAAAATAATACTAGCCTTCTTCAAATGTCTACTGATATACTTATGCCGACTACAGTCATATACGCTTAGCACCCTGCTTCACTCCATAGATAGGGTCAGCATTCTGCAGCATGGTGAGGCTAATTAGCCAGATTAATTTATTGGGGGATGGGGGAGGATGCTGTGTTCTATAAGAATTCCAAACACGATAGTGGGAACAAAATTTATAGTACAAATGTTTCCAACGACAAATTTTCCGTAAGTGTACGTAAAAATGCATCAAGTATAAAAAAAACAAAAAAAAAACAGTTTTGTATAGAGCAAACGCCTCCGTTCCCTGTCGACTAATCGCAACTCAATGCAGTAAGGAGCGCCAGGATGTACGGTGTATTTAGTTGCACACGGAGCCACGCATAAGAGGGGTCCTGCCAGGTACCCTGCTAGCCAGACCGAACCCCATAATAATACTGATGAATTCAGTCACGAATTAAACGAAAATCCCCCCAAACCCACGAAAAGCCAAAATAAGAAGACACAAGTCGAAAAGCGGCGGGAGGGGGGGGGGGGGATGTAGAAAGCCACACAAAAAAAAACATAAACAAAAAATCCTCAGAATGCATATGTGCCGAATCGGACTCGTTTTACCAGTGGCACTAAATCATGACCAAGGTATGAATCAATGTGATAACTCCATCATATCGTAACATTTGCAAATAATTCCGTAGCGCCCAAGATCTCAGTAAGTTGCGTTTTTGCACGTAGGTACAGCACATACGTTTGTCACCTTTAAAATTCCTTGGTACGTACACTCTTACAGACTTACATAATTTGTTGTTTGAAGACATGGAACCAGGGCCCCCACATTAAAGTTAGGGGCCTGGGCCTAACTACAATAGCGGGCCTCCCCTCCTCCGACTGAAATCGTCCCTGACTAACAGGCTGACAGACTTTCAGTGCTCCGCTCAATGCTCGTTGCCGTTGAATTGGAGTTGTTGTTTGGTGGGAGTACAACACAAATTCACAATACGCATTAGTTTGGCATTTAATATCGCGACTTCAAGCAGCGAAAAACTTGCCAAAAATCCTTAACAAGATTCCTTTTGGATTGAAGTACAAGCCTAAAATATTTTCCGTATAATAAACCTTAGTTTTGATGACTATGAGTACTCTTAGTCAGAAAACTCACAGTTGCGGAAAAATAAATTGTAGGCCTTGCGGGCCCCTTGAGTGACCGAGCCTGGGTACAGCCCGTTGTGGGGGCCCTGCATGGAACCGCAGTGAGACTGCACCAAATTAGGGACGAACCATCGGGGAGAACGGTGTGTCCAGTTGCACACGGGCCCTGGCCTAGAAAGGGGCCCTGCGAGGCACCACAATCATGGTACAAACTACCATGAATGTCGACACGAATCAGACGAAAAAAAACCACCAAAAACCCACAAAAAGACCACAAGCCGGGGGTAAAAAGCAAAACAAGAGTGCGCACGGGCCTTAAGCTTTTCTTGCCCGCAGTAGCCAAATGGCAACATATACAAGATGGAACAAAAAGTAAGTTCCCAGGACCACCACGAGCTTTGTGAGGTGTCCCCACCCCGAGCAAAGCGAGCAGCTATAGCCCAATGGTTAGCGTCCTCGTTTCCAAACCAAGTGAGTGCCGGTTCGAATCCCGCGACTGACCCACTTAAAAAAAACTCACAAGAATTAATTCGGGCATGAAAAGGCTAATCTACCCCCCCCCCCATACACTGATTACTTTTCAGCTAAAACAGACACTTTCGATATTTACCTTGCAATTATTAGGTTTCCAACTTGTAAGGTCTTTTTTTTTTTGGCTGTGTGTAGTCGTTGGTCACGCTGGCTTCCATGCTCCAATGATTCGCTGTCTCGCTCTTAACCGTAGTCGGCAAAATGTTCTAACTACGAACTTCACGCACTTTTCTCTCGTGTACATGTTGGTGTTCGTAAAGCGAAATTCGCTCGAACAGCAGATAGAGCGGCGAACAACCTTTTCGAACAAGGCAGGAAAAGAAAATGTGCTAATGCGGCGTCCTAGCACGAGATCGTCCTTCCTCCGACTTCTATTTTGAGGCGCGTCATCCCATCGCTCTCCTATTGGTTGATACGAAACGAGCCCACTAACACACCACCGTCAATGACGACAAGCCTCTGTTTATTTTCCTCTTTTACAAGCGCGTGCGTTTAGCGCCTAGTCATGCTCGCGCTGCTGGCTGATGAAATACGTCGGGTGAGCCAATGGGAGCTGTGCCAAGAAAAAAATTGCGAAACTCCTTGTTCGTCATTGAGGCAAGTCATGAGTAGAGAGGCATCATGTGAAACGAGTTTTAAAAAAAACACACACACAGACAGAAAAAAGACAAAAAAGTACTTAAAATAACTTGTACCGAGCTTGGTTGTTGACCTTGTAGGCGATAGATTGTGGAAACTAGCTAACAGAAGTTGTGTGCGAGAACTAGCCTAATTGGATGGACATTGTCCGAATTTTAAACGCGCAAATCGCGACTTATAGACGTAGAACGTGAGCTGACAGACTCTGTCAATTTCAATTAGCAACGTCTTTGGCCACGGTTCCAGGAATAATGGGATTTAAATTAGCGAGGCAGGAATTGAAAGCGGGCTGAATTCAAGGTTTAGATTAAAGCCGTTTCACCGCTGTTACGTGAGCAAGCATTGAAGTGCACAATTTGTAATACAGTAAATCTCAACGTTTCAGGAGTATAGTTGCACGCCGTTTTCAAGTGCCAACCAGTGGCGCATCCGTAGGGGGGCAAAAGGGGGCACTTGCCCCTCCCAAGAACCGAGATTAACAGTGAAACTAAGCAATTGCAAGCACTTCGATTTTTTATTTTTTTTTGCTGATACTATCAGATTGAGGCCCCTCTTTTTAGCATGAAGAAGAGTACGTAACGTTGGTTCATATAGAGCAGCGTGAAGTGACGTCATATGGGTACAAGAGAGATACCTGCAAGGGGCACTAGATTGAAATGGTGGGTTAAACAACGGCACTTCTAGTTAAGCCAGTGCTTTGAGAGTGGATTTCGTAGGCTTAAACCGCTGTTTTCTCCAATCCCTTATGCTGCTTAGGTTGTAATTAGAAAATAAAGATTCCACTTGCTTAAAAATGTCAGCAACTGCCAACAAATCGACAAAAATCGCGCGTTTTAGGCCTAAGAAATCCAGTCTAATAGCACTGGCTTCAGTAAGACGCTCTTCTTTTCCCCCCACCAGTGCACCTTGTAGCTAACCCAATAGGTGCCTCCACCATAGAGTTATATACAATAATACTACGTCGTGTCACTGCCCTATAACAATGCTCTCAACAACCCAATTTCGTTTTCCGAGTCAGTGGTTCCTCCCCCCCCCCCACCCTCTCAAAGTGTGAAAAATGATTTGCAATGAAGCTAATAAAGAAGTACGGCATTAGCTGCCATTAAGAAAATCTCTCAAATTAAGCATCTTAAAAATAATGGAAAATCACTGTCATTGTTGAGAATGCGCTAGCTTTCGGACCCATTTTTTTGCCCCCTCCAAACAAACTTCCTGGATACGCCACTGGTGCCAGCAAATCGGCTAATAAATCATCGTCGATTACAAAATTCACACAAATATCTAGCCAGCAACAGAGCACAGAGCCAATCATGGCAATTTACAGAATAAAACAAGCAAGCTTAACCTGAACAAAACAGGCAGGCACTGGCGAGCCTGATCAAATCGACTTCCCCTGCGACTTCCTCCTTATTGCTTGCCGGTTTTGTTCAGGTTAAGCTAAGTTTCACTTTTTTTTTTATTTCTTAATTTACAATGTTCGACTCTGACTTGATATTTGCGAAAAATTTTTTATTTATGATTTTTTTTTTCAGCTGATGTCTTCGGCAGAAAACGGAGTGGCAACTTTACCCCCGAAACGGTGTTTATTGTTTGTGCACTCAACAGGTTTATACTTATCGCAACTCAAGGCCAACTGAGATAGTAGCTGCGTTCCTCGCTCTCCAGGCCCGCCAGCATTGTGCTCTTCCGGCATTAGTTAGTGACTGACACGCCAGGAGTCGCCCAGTTCCGTACGGCATGAGAACCAAAGAGGATTGGTATCTGAACAAAATTTATGCTTTAAATTTTAAACACGTAAGGGTAACGATCAAATTGTGAGATCTGGTGCATATTGAGGGATTTTCACGCATTCACTTATCCAGAAACAAATTCCTTTGGGTTCTCAATCCGTACGGCACAGAAGGACTCCTAGCGTGTCTGTCACTAAACAGAAGCAAGCTGACGGGCCGGGCCTATCTCAGCTGGCCTTGTCGGAATTATGCTCTGTTCTTTTAATCGTACCGATGTTAAAATCACCGGTGCTAGAGTAGCAGCATAAATGCCGGACATGTGATCATAAAAATCACTGACACCTAGCCTAGTTATTGATACCATTTTCTATGTTACCCTCAGAGTAAAATCATCTCGTTTTCCTTGATTTGAAAAGAATCAGGTAAACGTGTTCAAAGTTACAGTATCGTGGATACATACAGACAGACAACAGGATGGATTAGAAGCGCCTTTGCTCTGCTTCGTATTGCGTGCCGGAAATAGTAAAAATCTTACTGAAATTAAGAAAAAACGCTAGTGTGTCGCCCGCTTAGATTCGACGATAACCTTAACGTTTGTCTTATCCAGAGAAAATATATATAAGCATGGTTTGTCCTATTAGCCAAGTTAATCGCACCGGATAATACTTTAATACTTTGGACGTTAAATGCAAACTTAAAGATTGCTACCGCTAGTAGCAATGTTCTAGTTTGTATTTAACTTTCGAATTATTAGTAGGTACGATTAACTTGGCCACTATAGAGCAGTGACACGACATAGTATTATTGTATATAACTCTGTGCTGGAGCCTTAATGGGTTAGCTGCAAGGGGCACTGCAGAGAGAAACAGAAGGGCGTCATACTGAAGCCGCTGCTGTGAAGAGTGATTTCTTAGACCTAAAACGCGCGATTTTTGTTGTTGGAGAAAACAACGTTATTTTAAGCCTAAGAAATCCGCTCTTCCGTTGTTTTTCCCTCCATTTTTATGTAGTGCACCTTGTAGTTATGCCCTCCAAAACCCATACTGGTGCCAATATGGCGGCAAATGTCACTGCTCTATAGGATTAACCTTGGCGGCCGCTTCCTGGATGAGTAATATCACTACTGAAAAATTAGTTTCCTAAATGTTCAAAATTAACTATATTAGCTTGGCTTAAACCAAAGTCACTGATTTAAATTGCCGTGACGAAAATATTTTTTGGGGTGGTGGTGTGGGGAGGGGGAGGGGAATTTTACTTTTCTTCTTTTTTGGGGTTGGCGGGAAGGTCGTCAGGCTTGCTAGGGGCGGATCCGCCCATCACTGACATCAATGTTTGGCCCTTTTGTCATGAGCTGAGAAAATAAAGCTTCTCCTTTTGAGCCTGGCGATCGTAGTTTATTTTTGTTTCAATATCAATGGCAACACAGACTGGCAACATGTAGCTGCCCCAACGGAAGCCAGTGATGCTTCCCAGCTATCCTTTCCCTCCTCCTCACCATGCTTACAAATAAAACTCATCCGTGACGCAACCCAGTAGCATTCTAATGTTTGGATTTTGGATATGCGCCAGGCAGAACTAACTAATATCACTCATTTTGTGACGTCATGTTTCTCGCAACACGTTTTGCTTCTGGTCTAGTCTCTAGCAGGGTTGAAGTAAACGAAAAAAAAAAAAAAAGCAAACACGGAACAATACACAACTGGGCACAAATTCAGTACCAAAATCGCACACAAAAATCTCTTACTGCAGTCATAAAAAAAATCGTACAAAAAACTTTAGGTATGTCAAAAAATTATGAAAAACTACAAAAGAAGTGATACCAGAATAAAAATGACTGCCGCCAAGTTTTCTACACGGTGTACCAAGCTTCACCGATAACTGACCGAAAAGTGTTTCCCTCAGAAAGTAGTGATATCACCCCCGGAAACGAACAACCGCCACGCTAATCCCAACCAACTATTTCTTCAGACGTTAAATGAAAAACTTGACTATTGCTACTAATACTAACTATGATTTAAAAAAAAATATAATTAAAAAAATAAAAAAAATAAAAAAAATACTAACATCAGGCTCACATTTAACCTTTGACCTAATAGTCGGTGGGATTACCTTGGCGTTAGTTCGTTGGTGGGGGGTGATATCACTACTTTGTAAAGGAGACTCTTTTCGATCGTGGTTAGTCTAGGTATAGCGTGTAGAAAACTTGGTGGCAGCCATTTTTATTCGGATAACACCACTTGTAATGGCTGAAATTAGGCAAGATCTTTCACCCAAGTGGATTTTGTTTGTGTAGGTAGGTCTCGTCTACCTTGCAAGTACAGTTCCTGAATTTGTATTTCTCGGTTATTCCATGTGACTTAAAAAAAAGGGGTGAAAATAAGGGGCAGTGTGGGTGGGTGGTCGGGATGCCCCCGCGCAACCCCAAAACTGTATGGAAATAAATAAAAAGCAAAAAAACTCCATAAAAACGTCATAAAAAGTTCTCGACATTTGGTGGAAATTACTACCCCCCCCCCAACCCTCTCCCAAAGTTTACTGTCTAGATCCGTCCATGCGCCACCACTTTATTTTAAATTCACCCTTAAAGTAAAGACGGCACTGTCACACATCCGCAAGACAATTACATTTTTCGTGCTGCTTCACTGCACTACTCGTTTCAACCCACGTCGGTGAAGTTGGATGTAGACATTCAATGCAGTGTGATTCTAGGAAATTGTAAGGGGCTTTCCACCACGGGATGACGTTTGTAATTGTATCCGGGTAAGAGCGATAACTCGAACTCGTGTTGCAATCGTCGCCGTGTCGGAACTACTTGGTCGTTCCATCATGATTAAAATAAATTGCTGATCATGAAGTTTTAAATGCTTGCCAAAATAGATTTGAAACCTAATATTGCATTCGATGAATGTCTGAAAGATTTTCATTCGAAAAGTGATACGTTTTACGTTGGAGCAAACCGGATTACATTCGTCTATACCTTCCTTATCCAAAGTGTGCTTAGGTGTTGATCTGGCTTCGTAACTGTTCCTCCACTTGCTTTTGTTTCTTTCTGAAATTGAGTATATATAGGTGTACCATGCTAGTGCTGGGAGGATAACACGAGTGACTAAAATCAGCAGCTGATGTGTTGCACAATTGAGGGGTAAACCCCCTCCCCTACTCCCCCCCCCAAAAAAAAACAACAACAAAAAAACGATTTAGCCAGTTGGTGATCCTTGCGTAGCTGTCTGGCCAATTCGTCCCAGATAAGAGTCATCGCGGCTGTTTTCTTGTCTGCCACAAGGTCGAGTACCAAAGTTTAAAACCAACGCTGACAAAGCGTTTTAAACTTTCTCATTGAGCCGCCCCAGTAGCACATTTGACCTTCCAACGAGTAGGATAAGCCGCTCGTCCTGGGTTCAAGACCCAGTTGTAGTAGTTGTCTTTTTTTTTTTTTCTCATATTTTTTTCTTGCATTTTCGCAAGGCCAGCTTATAATTCCGACGGTGTGTTTCATAAACCACATACATTGTGATTTAGTTTATTAGTTTCTTGTATTTATTTCTAGTGTGGAGGTCAAGGAGAACCTTCCCTGTTTATGCGTTTGTCCCCTGCGGGTCACCACTGAAAAAGGTTGAACAGTTACTGAGCTCTGTTGGAA
>JAHWFP010082618.1:0-14551 GCA_023313725.1 Lithobius niger
GACCAGGAATCCCGTCAAGTCGTATTAGTGGCACAGTGGAACAGTGGTTCTTCCTGTTTGGTTACTGTGGGACACTGTGGTTTCTGTGGAACGGAGGGTGCTTTGAGTTGGTCCACATGGTAACATGGGTTGTAACAAGATTGGGTGTAAATAGTTTGTAAAGTTGTTTGTAAGAATGAGCGTTTGGATTATATGGCCTGTTAAGCTCAACAAACTAAAGTAAAGCACTTAAAAAAAAGTGGGCTGAACGCAGAGTCTTGACTTGATTGTTGCAGAAGTGGTTGTCGGAAAAACGCATAAACGACGTCATCACGGATGCTGTGGTCTTGACGCGAAATTAGTGAGAAAATGGACCAGTCCTGAATGAGGACACAATCACTGCCGGAAAAAAACGTTAACTCGTCAAACGCTAGAGCATATTGCATCAGTTAGGGTACGTTTACGCAACCACTCGCTTTTACATTCTCGCAGCCAGAAGCTAGAAATCACCTCAAATTCCAACATGGCGGCGGCTTTATGTCTGCCGCCTCGCAACGAAAACAGTAAATAACGTGAGTTCAGAAGTGTTTGGGAAAATTGTTTCGTGATGAAGAATTCTTTATATTATTGGCACGGATTATAAGACTGCAAGTAATTACACAAACGATGTCGGATTTAGCTAATCCATCCAGCGTTGTTACCATGGCAATGTCACCTTTGCTATCGCGATTGAGTTCTAGCTGCGAGAATGCAAAGGCGAGTCGCTGCGTAAACGCGCCCTTATAGTTCCGTACTCCTCGACCTGCAGAACTCTATGTATTCCTGTTTTCGTTTAACGATCTTTTCTTTTTTTCTTGATTTCACCACAGCTGTACAAGTTTCTCTTTAAAAGCACCGTATCCCAGCAGCATGACGTGAATTGAGCCATCAAAGCCTGTTGCCTCCCTTGACGCATTCGTCCATTAGCACTCTTTCCCCGTGGTTTATGGTTCAGAGCCATTTATCAAAGGCGTTTTCATTTCACCCGTTTCCTCACCACTTAAACCTTTGTTTGCCGTCTGTTCCCAAACAACAAACATGGCGTCATCTGGGTTTATATCGCTCGGCGCCAATTGGTTCGTTTACCACTTGGCTGCCATTTCCGCCCCACCACGTGACTTGCTGACGCCGTTTAAAGTTGAAGCTTGTTCCAGGCAATTTACTATCACTTCCGGTCAAGGAAATGGCCTCGTAAAAGAGCGGAAAGATGCGAGACCAAGGTGAGCGTTCGTAAGTATCGCACCATTTTTTTTTTTCTTCTTTTTTTCCCGACCGATGTTTGCTTTTTCTCTAAAGGTTGTGAACTTATTTGTAAGTAATTTAAATCGTCTCCTTTGTGTCATTTATTAGAAGAATGACAAATGCGAAGATGTTTTTATAGTACATAGAATCTGAGTGATAAACAGGGATGCCAAACAATATCAACACGTAAAATCAAAAAAGAATATAGGGATGCACAAGTCGTATCAATACATAACAGTGGCTTACTGTACGGTATTATTTCTAGCGTAGGATTTTCGCTATATGGCTTCTTTTCCTCTCCAGTAGCAGAAAATGCTCGATCAGTCTGCAACAAATATAATGAGCCCCCACAAATCTGCAGGGTAACTGTTAAACACAGTATTTCAGGTACTTTTCTTCTTTTTTTTTTACAGTACAGACTTGGAAAGTATTGCACATTACATTTATTTCAGACACTGAGGCACAACGCATGGCTTAGGACCAGGGCTCACAATAAAAATGCAATGCTCTCTCAGATGTTATTTTTTTCGTACAGGATGGTATTATGGTAAAATTATAAACATTTATGTTCAATCGAGTAAATTGACTTTTAACTGATTTCTTTTTTTTATCACTTAAAAGTCAATTTTCTGTTATTGATAAAATTTACACGTTTACTTTACGATACAGCTAGCCAGTAGCCACCAAAGGCGAATTGGAAACTACTTAAAACGTGGTAGACAACTTGCATTTGCAGCAGTTCACGAAATGATTTTCGAAATTAAATGATTGGCAATTTATTTTAGAGCGCTGACATTACTGGCATTAGTGACAATAATAAGATGCTCCAAACTTCGAAAGGCCCTTTCTGGCCCTTTCTGGCCCTCTCGGAAGGGATCTCAGCCTTGTTCCCTCGGACGCTTTTTCAACTCTGCGTCTGAGGTTACATGCTTTTTGGCAAGCCTCGTGGGATGGACAGGACGGCAATAAATTAAGAGCTATTAAAGGCACTGTTGAGGAATGGCACTCGGCGTGTCGCCGCAGTCGCCGTGAGGAGGTGGTGTTGGCCCGTTTGCGCATTGGTCACACTCGACTTACTCACTGTTTCCTTTTGCGGGGGGTTGACCCTCCTGAATGTTATTGGTGTCAGCGGCCACTTACGGTCCGGCACTTCCTTGTTGATTGTTGCCATCTTGATGGTTTTCGTCGTCGTTTCCATCTTCCGCATGACATTGTGCGTCAATTGGGCGATAAGTCTGTCCTCCTGTCCGGTGTTTTTCAATTTTTGCAGGAGGTACAGATGTATGACAAGATTTAGATTAGGGGTTTGAATAATATCTCTGTAATGTGTGGTGCAGTGGCAACCCGGACCACTGCACTGTGACTGAGGTTGGCGCTCATGACCAAGCTGTCGACGCGCCATTAAGCCTCATCTCCCCCCCCCCCCTCCAAACTTCGATATTAGGATAGCTCAACCATTACTGACATGGCCTAATTTACGGAATTTACGGAACATGGTATTACTGAAGCAACGTACACAATAGTATAGTCTACAATTTTACGTGCTAAAAAATTCGGGAGTGCAGCTAGACCTATACTGAAGCAACACTGGATACATCATACGATTAAAATTGGAAGATATTTCAAACTGTTTTGTGAAGTGCACCTTTAATGAGAATATTCGGTTATAATTTCGTTGATTTACTCAAGCCAACCAACATTTTGGTTTTGAAAAAAAAAAAATGGCAACGACATTCTGGAAAACAACGCCGCAGCCACTCCACAAACACATGCAATTTTTTTGTGTGTGGTTTTACTCAAAGTTGATTTTCCCTTTTCCTGAGTTGCCTCCTCCCCAACCGCGTCTCTTTCCTGTCTTCGGACTGTTTAATTTAATTACACTAATTAACTCACTGTTCCACGTGTGGGGGACGTTGACCGCTTGGCCAGACCAGCGATAAAATCCGTTGAAGGTGCTAACCAAGTGAATGTTAAAAGGAGAAGGTAAGAAATTCGGTTACGTTTCTTTACTTTTCGTGATAATTTAGGAAAAAAATAAAGGAACTAATTAGAAACGCCTAACCTTGTGAACGGAAGATTTCTTTGGTTATTATTATTAGCAATTGATACACAGGTTAACCAAAAAGTCCTGAGACAACAAAAGAAATATAGCAAATGGTACAAGATTTCCTGCAACACCATAACTTAACGAGGGGGGGGGGGGGGGGGGGGGGTTTGAGGTTTACTGGCACGTCAACAGCTAGGTCATTAGCGCCAATCTCAGTCACAGTGCAATGGCCTGGGTAGCCACTGAGCCACACATTACAGCGATATTAGCCAAATTCCACACCCAGATCTTATCGTATACCTGTGTTTCCTGAAAAAAAAATTGAAACTCCCAGGACAGGAGGACGGAATCATCACCCAGTTGACACATAATGTCTTCCGGAAGATGGAAACGGCGACAAACACTATAAAGATGGTGACAATTGACAAGAACGTGACGGATCGTAAGTGGCCGGCGACACCAATGAGATTCAAGAGGGATAACCCGCCACACAAGGAAGTAATGAGTACGGTTGGTTTGACCAATACGCAAACGGACTATCATAACCTTCTCCGGGTGACTGCGACAACAAGCCGAGCACCATTCCTGGAGAGTGCCTTGTTTCTTGTACCGCAACTTATTGCCGTCTTGTTTGTCCCACAAGGCTTGCCAAGCAGCGAGCAATCTCAGACGCAGAACTGGAAGTGCGTGTGAGGGAACAAGGCACATATCCCTATCGAGGGGACCAGGAAGGGCCCCTTTCGCTGCAGCATCAGTGTGCTCATTCCCAGCTATCCGACATGGCACGGAACCCACCAGAAAATCACAGTTTGCTGCTGGCCAGGAACGCAGGAAAGCAGAGCTTTGATTCGCTGCACCGAAGGAGTTTCGATGTCGCTAAAGACTCCATGGCAATCATGGAATCACTAAAGATTATAAAATGCGCGCCCCGAAGATCGAGGAACCATTCAACAGCCAGACCGTATGCCAGAAGCTCTGCCGAAAACACAGAATAGCCTGATGGAAGGCGATGGGAAACAGTCACGAAACGAAATTGATAGGTTTAACGCGTAAGTACGGCAAGCCTGAAGGCTAAAAGAGGACGCAATGAGGCCACTGGCGCCCATTTTAAAAGGGAAGGTTTGAAAATACAAAATGCAAAAAAAAAAAAATATATTTGTTTGCTTTTAGTCATTAAATGTGGAAAATTAGTCCTTAGGGTTCCTAAATTCAAATTTTCTCCGACTCTAAGGGAGGTGCTGTCCCTCCCCGGAAATCCATCCCCCCAATTGGGAGCCAGAGAAATAAATAACACAATTTACACATCAACAGTGCAAATGTTGCTGGGGAAGAAGAGGGGGTGGAAGGTTTGGGGGAGGTGGTGTTTAGTGAGAATTCAGTGGTGTCCTTCCTCCCTGGTCTGGTAAGAGCTTCACCAGAAAATCGAAAACCTTAAAATAAGACAGTTCAGATAAGGACTACATAATAGCTCTGAATAACTGTTTTAAACAAATAACTATAAAACTTTCTGTAGTATGCTAAAATAAAAGGCCTACGAGAAAATAGTGTGTAACTTAACGTTTTTTAAATCCGGTTTGCAAGAAACTTGCACGGAGAAACTATTCTTTTTAATAAAATTTTTTCAAAACTCGTTAATGTTAACGAGTTTACAGGAATTTTCGTCTTAAATTAAACAGTCTTTTTCTGAATCGTAAAGCTTAAACCTTACATGTTTAAAAAAAAATAATGAGTTGATCAAGTACTGTTACAAAATATGATAAACGTAATGTATATAGCTTTCGTATTGTGTTTACATTTTGTCTCCTTTTTATTAATATAGCTTTTGTCATTGTGTACATAAAGTGATAAATACTATTCTCATTCCGTATTAATATTAATGTTAATGGTTAGTAATAATGTCATAATCGTAACTACGATTTATCTTTTCATTTTTTATCGTCATTTTGGTCATCGTGGCTGAGCAGTGAGAGGTTTGCGGATCTGGTCGAACCTATGGAAAGAGGATCTTGGCAAAATCCCCACCAGGACTACCGGCCAGGGCAGCGTGAGTGGCTACCACACTCCTTCAGCGGCTATGGGAACAATTCTGGCCAATCTTTCGGCCCCTACGATAACCAGAGGTTTCCCGGATCGAATCCCCGGATTGGCACCTCCCTTTACCAGATGTTTTTTCTTCTCTAAAAGTCTGGTAATGTTCAAAATTGAGCCGGGTCAGCAACACGAGCATTCAATTGCTTCGGCTGTCTTAAGGCTCAAGAGAAATTAATAAAAAAAAAATTACTACGAAAAAGCTTGACATGAAATTCGAATAGTTGTAATGCCGGGTTAATACTACAAATTGACCAAACAGATTGACCAATAATGGAAAAAAAAATAGGCCTTAAGTGCGTGTGACGACTGGAAAAACGTACGACTTATCCTTTTATAAAAAAAAAAACAGAAAATCAAGACTTTTGTGTTATTATTAAAAAAATATTATGAACGTCACGAAATTAATTTCTCTAAAATACTAATTCAACAAACGGACAAACCGTAATAATCAGATACGCGGAAGTTCAGTTTCTTCCTCCACCCCCCCCCCCATGATCCGAAGGCGAAAGTGACTTTTGCTAAAAGCAGACAAACAAGACATTTATTGCCTCTGAAAATTAAAAGAAATTGGCTTTCTTAACGTTTTGAAGGTGCTAAAATTGCTGAAAATAAATTATTTTAAGCAGTTCTTGAATTCCAATTTTTTTATCCCCCCCCCCCCCCCAACAAAATTCTTCGGTATACCACTGATTCTTTGTATTGCTGTTTTTTTGTTTTTTTTGGTGGGAAGGAGGGGGACCCTATGAATCGCCGGTCACTGGGCCCCTGATGCGCAAGTGTTGGCTGGGGGGGGGAGGGGGGGGGAGATTGAGATTTAATTGTGCGTCAACAGCTAAGCCATTATCTCCAACCTTAGTCACAGTGCAGTGGTCCGGGGTTGCCACTGGGCCACACATTACAGAGATGCTAAACAAACCCCAAATTTAGAGTTTATCACACATCTGTATTGCCTGCAAAAACTTAAAATCCCAGACAGGGAGACAACTCATCGACCTATGTCTTGCCGAATATGGAAACGCGACGAACACCATCAAGTTGGTGATAATCAACAAGCAAGTGACGGACCGGAAGTAGCCATCAACACCAATGACGTTCAGGAGTGATCCCTCCTCCTCCCAACCAAAGGAAGCAACGAGTTGGTTGGGGCGCATCGTAGTGTTGAAAGAGTTAATCTCAACAAACAGCTTTGTTATCAACCATTAGTAGAATATTTTATTACGAAATAATTTGTGGCAGTTATCGTTTATTACAATGGCATGCTGAATCAAACGGGTTGTTGGGATTATCTTGGCAGAACACGCTGCCAGCCACCTTGATCGTGCTATTACCCATGACAAACGAATAGCACGCAATTAAAACAAAGGGTATTGACCATTTGTAGAAATTGCAGCAGCTAACCTGTAGTGCTGGTTACTAATGAGCATGGAGAGTGTTAGCGTATTGAACAAAGCAAGAGTTAGGGTCCATTAATGAATCGATCTATAGACACACGCATTTTCTCGATAACTTAGTTATTGGTATATTTTCTCATTTTGTATCGCCATTTTACGGTTCTTGCACTCTTCGACTGTATAAGCCTAGTAACCATGGTAACGAAAGCGCACTGAGATACTCTCCTCGTGACTAGAAACACGGTGAACTGGGCAAGTGGCATCAGTTTATGACAGCAAGAAAACACCGGGTTGGTGTTTAAGCTTACTAATTTTATTTTGATTCGTGCTGCCAAAGTTGTCTAGGGACGCGAAAAGGTTAGTGCGTTTAAGCATTGTTTCTCTCACCCCACGAAAGAAAAATGGCGGCATTCAGTTTACAAAGGATGGGTCGGTTTCAGTTTTTGACTTCGGTTTCGGTTTTACATGCCCACAAAACGGCGGTTTCGATTTCGGTATCGGTGTTTGCCGCCCTCCCCAACCCATTTTTTGTAGGTTTTTATTTTGTAACAGTAATATTACTAGCTCCCAACTCGCTCCTGCTCTCACTTTCAACAGCGTCATTGACTGGGGCACCATTTTTCTCTATTTTTTTTTATGACTTTAAAATTTAAAATAACAACAACGGAACGAGTGTGTCTCCACCAAATAAAGGTAACATTTAAGAAAAAAAAGGAAGCGATGTTCGTAGGTTAAGTTGTTTAGGTTACGGTTTCTATTTGTGGAACGTCGTTGGATATTTTCGATTTTAGGGCGCTCTAGCACAAGAAAACATTGGAAATAGATGTATGGTTTCGTGAGGAAATGGTATGGCCAATTAGGCACGAGACAGCATTGGCTTTGGCTAGAATAGCTTTGATATCTGATGAGGTTTAAAATCATACGTTATAATTGTTGCAAGATGCTGCAAGCGTGAGACAGTTTTGTAAGCAGTTTTGTTGGAAATATTTTCCCTTTTGATTGGGGAAGAGGTTTGCGAAGTAAACTCACCCTACAATTCCGCAAAAGGCTTCAACTGTTTCTAAACTAAAGCAAATTTTCGTCGTGGGGCAGAAAATCCAGTTTGGGTTCGTGCCATCTAAAAAACAAATAAACAAGTAACAAATTTCTTTCATAAAAACACAGCCTGACGCAAGCAAGGCAGACATCAGATCTTGCGTTCCTGCTGTCAACACAACAAAATAAAGTTCGTAACTGGCAAGACATAAAAGTACATAGTATGCAATCTAAATGAACCTACTCGTTGTTTTCAGGTAAAAAGGGCCAAAAATGAAACCTGAAGCCAGAAATCTGAACAGGGAAAAAATGAAAGTAAAATGAACTTAGGTTATTGCGGTCACTTGTTCAATATTCTCTCAGATACACATTTTCGATTTGTTTACATTTACACGATTCAAGACTTTTCTTGCGTCACAACAACTGCCTCTCTAGACTCACAACGTAGTTCCGGCAATCAGATATTTTTTGATTGAAAAATAGAAGTTAAAGCTCTCACCAACAATGGATGACAGTGCCTAGAGTTCAGTAGAACCTTTGTTTTATACAAAGTTCATGGATACTGCAAAAACTAGAATATATTCGGGGGAAAATGTCGATACTGAACCACAATTAAAAAAATTTCGATACTGAAATAAAAGCTTAAAATTTTCGATGCGTACTAGAAAAAAATTTAAAAAATATTCGATACTGGTATATAATTTAAAAAATTTCGGTACTGACATGTAATTGAAAAAATATCGACACTTGAAGATATTACCGACAATAATCTCGGTAATGGATTATAATTGAACATTTTACTAATGGAATATAATTTTAAAAGTTTCGATACTGTGTAATATAGCTTGAAAAATATCGATAATTGGAAAGTGATGGAGAAGGCATAACGGGGATGGGTTTTACTGGAAAATGCTGGTAATTCTTCTGCATCTTTATCTAATGTTACCTTCAGTGCTTCTAGATTTCTTTACAAAACTAAATTCATAACTGTTGACTGTTGGAATGGGCTTTCTGAGAGTATTGTTACTGCGCCTGGCGTGAAGACCTTTAAGCGCCTCCTTGCGGATATTCTCGATCCTGAAAGAGCCCCTAGTTCTCTCACTACTTCGTCTTGGGCAAAAGCCGTCGGCTTATAGGCCTGACATTCATCTATCTATCATAAAGAAAAAGGTATAGGCCCTAGGCGACAACAACTTTCATTTATGTGTGTGTGTGTTTTCTTTCCATCACCAAATTTTAATACTTCAAAGTTGTGTGTCAAGTTGAGATTTTAAGAAATTGTTGAGTGACTTGAATCTAATTTTGGCGCAACTTAACACTTACTGGAAAACAGTGATCAAATAGTAAAAAAAATACTTCAAACAGTAAACGATTGAACTGGGAAGCCATGTTTATAAACTTTACTAGAGGAAGCCCGTGCTATGCACGGGGCCGGTGACATTTCCCAGGACACATTTCCCAGGACATTTTCCCGGCATCCTTCCCGACGACTTGTCAGATTGATCGACCACTCATGCCTGGCTCCTTTTTGGCTGTAGGTAGAGTGGGAAAGTGCATTTTCAATGCGGGCGCGAGGAGGGGAGAAGTGGTTTTCCTTTTGGTCTTCCTATTAGTCTTGCTTTTGGTCTTGCTTTTAGCCGGCCTCCGACATTATTATAAAGATGAAACTTTCTGACTCCTACCAATACAGCACTAAGATTAAAAATTATTAAAAAAATTCACTCCTGCACTGAGCAGAGGTTTATGTAAGAATAGTTTCATTGAAAAATACCCGTTATAACGGACTCAGTTGGATCATCAAACCGACTGATTTTAATAATTTGAAAATGTACGACGAACGTTTTCGTCCATGAAAGAAATGAGTTCGAAATTGTGCCAAAACTGAGTAAAGAAGACGTTTTCAGTACTTCGAAGAAACTTCCATGGTAAAGCTGGAGGGGGAGCGCCAACAGCCAAGATGAGGTCAAAAAGCCAAAAATCTAGTTGGGTAGGGGTAAACAAGACAGCTCGCCCCGGCGCAAAATTACCTTGAGCCAACTGTGACGCTGACAGTCATCAACATTAATTTACAAGCAAGTTCAGAATTCCTTCCAAACGCAGCCCCCCCCCCCCCCCCCCCCCAACCCCCACCACGGCAGCTTGTCAGGAAATTAAAAACAATTCCTCATTTCCATCAATTATCGCCCTCCGTCTTTCTCTAGGGGGTTGACCGCAAAAGGAGAGAGGAGAAAGAGCCATGTCCATCTGATTACAACCACACACATCGGCAATTAAATTTATGCAAATGAGAAGTCCGGTTAGGTTTGAACGGACCTGCGGTTTACCCTCCCACTGGACACTATTCCTGTCACTCCTTTTGTTTTAGGGTGCTGGCAAACACTGGACTACACATTCTCTCAGCATTAGGGTCCAGTTAGAAATTGGATTATAAGCATTAACTGGGATTCATAACACGCGTATGGAAATTGCGGGTGAAAACTTAATTGGCATGATATCACCTACTACTTAGAGGGTGGTGATTGTTTATTGTTGGGAGAGGGGTAGGTCCAAGAATATAAAAATATGGAAATCAGGCCTTAACACTTTTATATCTCCCCCTTCCAGACCCTAATACGAATCTTAATTCCCTCACCCCCCTTCCCCCAACCTGCTCCCACTTCTTTTCGTTCAAGGACAAAAGAACTATTACAGATTGGAATGGGATCGTCCCATCCTCACTTATTTTGGCCTACACTAAACACCAAATTTAAAGGTTAAGCACCACTGAGAATTGTTTAACATAAGTGAGTTTTAAAGTGGGCTAATAATATTATCACCAAAACGTTTCGTGGATGCACTCCATTTTGGGCTTTTAAAGTGTTCGTTCGTCCATTGCTTGAATCTGCAAGCCAGGTGTGGTCGCCATCTCTCTTAGGGGACATCGATAAGATCGAGCGTGTCCAGCGGCGTTTTACAAAGGGCATCGTCAGTTTAAGGAACTTAACATATACGGAAAGACTTGTGATGACAAACCTTGAGTCACTGGAGCTGCGAAGTCTTCGTGCGGATTTTTATCTCACTTTTAAGATTGTCAGGGGCTTCAGGGAAATTAATCTACCTTTGTTTTATTTAGCACCAAGTGTCAACACAGGTGGCCACCCCTTTAAATTGGCTGTACAAGCTTCGCACCGCGATTGTAGAAAGAACTCCCTTCCCGAAGCTCCAGTCACTGCTCGCAGTCCAGAACATTTTCGGGCAAACATGTCAAAGCATTGCTTGAAACCATTCTTGAAACGTCCTGAATTTTATTGGTAATTTCGTATTTTGATCTGTTCTTTTTACTTTTTTAGCTTAGCTTTCCCGTGGCGCTTAGTCAAGGCTGGCTCTTAGTGATCCTCGGATCCTTGCCAGACCTGCTGCTCCTGCGGCAAAATATTATTATTATTATATTATTATTTTCAGGCCCAAAGAATCATCTTGAAAAACATTTTTTCGTAAATTACAAGAAAAAAGATGACAAAACGTAGTACCATGCCAGTAACAAAGCACAAAATTAAACAAACGAAATGAAAGACTAAAGCAAGTGAACCCACGCTTACCGTGAACAAAACAGGCTCAGCAAATACGGAGCCACGTGTTGTTTTTTCTTTAATTTCATATGTTTGAGTTTGGGCTTTTTTGCTGGCATGACACTTGTATAATTTTGTGTAATTTACGAAGATGTTTTTTAAGCCCATTCCTTACACTTGAAACCGGGTTGCAATTGTCCCAAAAACGTTGTAGTTTACAGGATAGTTTGTACTCTTTAATTAAGGCATATTTTTCTCAACTAAACAGCAAGAATGCATGTCGAAAATAGGACGGTTTTTTACGAATTTAAATAAGTTTCGAAACGTTCATTTCTATTGTTCTTACGTTAAAATTACCGAAATTACATTAAAATTACGTTCTTATACGTTAAAATTACCGAAAGAAGCCAAACATTCGGAGGTATATTACACAGAAATTGTGGCCAACGTAAGTAAAGTAGCTCATAAGTCCACCTAGGTGTAATTAGACTTTCAATTAATTCATTGAGATGATATTTAAACGTATGTAGATTAGGGGACGAGACAACGTCCTCTTGCAGCCATTTTCAGTTGTTGACGACTCTGAGAAGGAGGAGCTAGCTATCCATAATAAAAATCTTGTTCCTTGCAAGTATTTCACAAGTAAACAAGGACCAAGTTAGTAATCAATAGGTAAACAACCAATAAGGTACAAAAATAAACCCTTTTTTTTTGTGTGACGCTGCGGGTCCGAATACAACCCGTGTTCAAGCAAACACATATTTTAGCACAGAGCTAATGTCGAAGCATTAAAATGCATTAAAATGCAGATTGCATTAACCCACCACAACCTTTAGGCATCCTTTCTGCACTTTGCGTAAGACAGTGCAGCCACCTACTGCTTGCTTCTAAGCCGACATAGGTTCTTTTAAATCGTAAGCTGTTAAATGTTGATTTTTAGTGTGCTTGTTGTTGCTGTGCATCGACGTTAGCCTTTTGTTAAAATATGTTCAGCACTCTGCACCCAGTAGGGGCAAGAAGGACGGAAGGGTTACATACGTTACCACTAACACCGGTCCTTGTAAGACGTTAATGGCTGCATCACAGATATGGACGCCTAAGGTAGGTGGACAAATCGGTTTTGTTTAGCAATCCACGAAACACACCCAGCGGAGTAGCCGAAACAACAGCCTCGGGGAGGGAGTTCCAAGGCGCCACCACCCGATTTGTAAAAAAAGTACTTGCGACAGTCTAGGTTACACTTAGTGCTTCTAAGTTTAAAAGAATGGCCCCGGGTAAAATTATTTTCACTGCGGTCGAAGAAAGGCAGGTCCAATGGTCTTAAATGTAAGAATCAGGTCCGCCTTCAGGCGCATCAGCTCAAGTGGTTCCAAGCCGAGTAGCCGTAGGCGGAAGCCAGGCAAAAGTTTGCCCAGCCCACGCACAGACCGTGTAAAACAACGCTGGACAGATTCCAACCTGTCAATGTCCTGTAAGAGATGTGGTGACCACACAGGACACGCATACTCTAAAATTGGTCGCACGTAAACTTTGAAGGCGCATACCGTGGTTTGACGGTTAGAAGAACGAAAGCATCTTCTAATAATGGCAAACCTACGAAACGCAGCTTTAACTTTGTTTCCACAATGGGTGGACGATTTTAAATCGTGGTTACAAAGGATACCTAGGTCGCGAATCAGATTAACAGAGTTAAGTTGGGAACTACTCAGGTAGTATTGATCCATTAAATTTGTAACATTGTCTTTTTACATCCAATTTGGTGCTTCCTCCTTTTTTTTCTTCATACATGTATTATCAGCCGAAGCTCGTGATAAGCACTGGTGGTGTTGGATGCG
Source organism: Lithobius niger (assembly GCA_023313725.1). NCBI lineage: Eukaryota > Metazoa > Arthropoda > Chilopoda > Lithobiomorpha > Lithobiidae > Lithobius > Lithobius niger. The sequence continues at coordinate 13,208 of JAHWFP010082618.1, forward strand.
CCATTTGCAACCCTGGCACGGTTTGGTGTCTCTCGTGTATGTTTATGCTTCACCAAAACTACGTTGCTTTAATCACATTTTTGCGTACACTTCTCACTGACTCGCTCCTTTGTTTCTGTGCCACATAAAAAGCCGCAGCTCATGAGGGGAAGGCATGTATCCCGTTTGAAGTAAGGTTGCGCTCCAACAATTGTTGATTCATATTTTGGAACATTTCAACTGGGCTTCCATAGGCCGCATATAGGAACTAGACACATCATTCAGTTAACAATATTGTCTCCGGCTATGCTTAGTGAACCCACAATGACGCCAGTTTTACCTATGGCTAACAAACGCAGAGTTACGTTCGCTTCGCTCACTCAATCAGTGCATCCCATTCAGTCGATCCTTACTTTTTTCAGTTTTGCACTGAGTCTTCGACAAGTTTTTCTCCAATAAAATTTGGGGGAGGGGGCGGCGGGCGCGGGGGTTTTCATCGAGCATAAAATTATTAGTATCTGCTTCCTAGTTGTTGTAGTCTTCTGTACAACCGACACGACTGATAAGACTACATAGCAACGATTTTGTCTGCCCGTCCGTTGCCTTTTGCAACCCCGGAACGGTACCAGATAGAGGACCAGATGGGTTTTCACCGTTTGTCTTTGTGTCCAAAAATTAGTTTAAAAACACGGCAAATAAAAACATTGTAGCTTATAGCTAATAGGCTTTCTCGATGCAACTCAAGGAAATAAGAACATTTTATCATCGCATTTAACCACTACTGGAAGACACGCAATCGTAAATAAAAGGATTTCGTTAACGACATGCATTATCTTCATTTAAAATAGTCTCCACACCGTGTTGCATGGATGAATAAGCCTACTCTCGAACTAAATTCTCCGTCAGCTGCTACTTACGAAATAAAAACGGCAGGTAAAGAATGATAACGGCAACGACAAGTCTCCGCACCGTGTTGCATAAATGACTACGTCTACTCTCGAACGCATTTCTCCGTTAGCTGCTACTAACAACATTGAAACGGCAAGTAAAATTAGGCCTGAAAGCTGACAATTACTCCTCAAAACTAAAACTAGGCCTAAATACAAACACAATTTTAACCAGCAAATGTGATGGTTACTAATTTTAGATCATGTAAGATAGACCGATGTTTCAGTGCGTAATAGAGGTGTGTTTCTCAACATTTTCGGATGTGACGGAAATGTACAGAAGACCGGTTGCGACTAGGTAGTCGCTTGTTTTCATATCTTCAGTAAGTTCAAAAGGGTTCCAAGGGTTTTGTAGCAAGCGTTAACCACTTCCGGTCATCTGTCCGACGAAGCCCTAAGGGCATCGGGCATCTTCAGC
>JAHWFP010082618.1:14651-25481 GCA_023313725.1 Lithobius niger
CAAGTTCATTTTTAATTGCAACAATGACGGTTTACCTGATGCATTGTTTTGTCCGTTAAAGCATTGTCTTGTTGTGTACTAGCCGTAACTAACATGCGATGGAGTCACTATGTTCGCATACACTAACGTTAGTTAAAACGTTAGATATCTTTACTTTCTAGTTTCTAATTTTTTGGCGATGCCTAAACACGACGGAACATTCGATAACTTGTTTGTTGTGAGTACTACAAAAAATAGTACTGATACATACAAGCCATCGAGCTTTGTTTTCCTTCCATCTGCGCGTGCGTAGTTTCGTACAGCCAAGCATCCCAGCTTCTACCAGCAGTTCTTTTTTTTTTTCATTTATTTTGTAAATAAAAGGAAGAAGAAAGCTTCCCCTATTGTAGGCTACCCGTTTGTATTTTGCATACATATTGATCGACCAGCATAAATCTGCTTAGCCCCAACATAAAAGGAAAAGAAAAAGAAAACAAAAGGAAGGACTACGTCCTCGGATAAACGAAAATAACAAACAAAAACAAGAGAAATAGAAAAGGTAAATATTGTACAAGTAAATATTGAAACTGATGGTTCTCTTGCTAACGGTGGGGATATCCAGTTGAGGGTTAACGTTAACCTTTTGGCTAAACTCGGTAATAAGGAAAAATAGTGATATCCATCACGAAATAAGTTGAGGGCTAAGCAATATTTAGCTTGAAGGTCGAGGACTAACTTAGCACTGAGTAGTTAGCCCCGAGCTGTAAAAAGCGGTGATATCCATCTAGTATTAGCGTTATTTCCGAGTTTTAACAACACATTAAGAGGGCTAATTTAGCCTGAAGGTCAAGGTCTAAGGAGTAAAGAGCTAAAAAATCCCCAACTTAGTCCATCATGGATATCACCAACTTTTTTCTCCAGTCTACTAACTCCCAGGTCGAGGTTTAGTTAGATCCAGGGTTAAGCTAGTCCGGGGCTAGTTTAGACCTCAACAGGATATACCCATCGTAAGTCTCTTGTGTATCCTATGGGTTACTGACAATACAACGCCAGTTATTTCTCACAATCTACCAGATGGGGTTAGTGTGTCTGCTTACTCCTCCTAAATCCAAGATCGTAACGAGCTAGAGCAAATGACTGTTGTGAGCGAATTTAAATGGTAAATAGAAACTTCAAATTTCACAGAATAATTATTTTAATTTTTTTTCATGCTTTTTCATTTGTTTCCAGTATACCTGCGTTTTTCTTCGTTCCATGACAGTCGACCATTTAAAAAAAAAAACCTAAAAAGCAGACGCTAAGGATATTTTCTTGTTTTTGTTCACCGAAGTATATGAGGATATGAACAATTTTAAAGGTGAAGTCAAACCTCCAGTTTTGTTCGGTACAGCATTTTAGTATTTTTTAAATATTTTTTTTTAAATACGTGTTAAGAACCTGTGTGGAGGTCGGTGTGAGTTTCGTTTAAAAAGAAAAATACCGTAGCAGTTAGCAATGGCAGCGTTTTGCTCACTTATCAATGGTGGAAATGGTGACTGACTGTTGCTGACAAGAACTTAAAACGAACCGCGGAATTAGTAGTGAGAATTATGAGCACAGTTTCGAAGCCTTATATTATCACCCAAGCTGCGTGTGAACGTCCAGTTACTAAAATCGCTAATTTTATATTTAAAATATGTAGTTCTTCAGTTCTGCCCATTTTCTGGTATTTGTTTGACTTGCCTTTCCTTAGTCTTCAGATTTATGCATTTATTTATTATTTATTTTTAAAAAAATAGAAAAAAAAACCACAATCGCTCCTAGAAGTCGATGCAGAAGAGAAAATGAAAGTACAAGATCATATCTCACCTTAGCAGATCAAGAGATTCAAATTTCAAAATTTTCCATGCGTCCGCGTACGACTCATGCAGGCTCCGACTGACATAGTGCCTCATTGCCATGGCACAAACGCTCATTGGCTGTTTCATCATTGGCGCCCCTCGGGTACTTTTTACGCCCTCCCCATCTCCTACCAGAAGACGTATCATTACCCAATTTCGAATGCTTTTCTGTTATTTATCAGTCCTTTTAGGCTCTTAACCCCTCTCTCCCTCAACACCCTCCAATTCAGTTGGTGTTTAACCCATTTCTGTAACTTCCCTTCCCCCTCCAATCAAGGAAAAAAATTACATTAAAACTTTGAATTCGACAAAAAAAACCCGAATTATTAGAAATGTAGGTGTTTTAAAGAATGCAGCCCAAAGCCATAATTTACAGTAGAATACTGAAAAAGCACGGGCTAATTGGTCCAGGACCCTGCTTGGAAAGCATACAGCACTCCCCCAGACCCTTAGCTGAGATTTCAGGGACCATCAGTTAGGAATTGATTTCTTAAAGAACATGGCGCCTGATCTTTCCTCCAAATGACACAGGCGCTCTTTTCTGGCCAGTCCGACTCTGGACTCATGAACAAACCTGGTCAAAACTTTGCACAGACCTCGACGTTCAAAATCGCCAGGACTTCCCTCAAATCAAGTGAGCTCAATTGTATTTCCCACTTTGAATCTACCAATATCAATCCAAAGTGCAAATTTCTTCCCTAGTGGGAAAAAGTAAGTATAGCGAATCTTTCCCAGTTTGGGAGGTGGAGGGAAGGGGGTCTGGGAAAGGGAGGAGGGGGGTGAAAGGAAGCTGAATGGAATCCTAACCCGAACGGAGGTTGTCGACTTTTCCTCCTTGTCTTCATAAATTCAATTATCTATTAAACAGCTACTTAGAGTAACTTAAATATTCCTCCAGGGTACTCAGGAGTTTTGCACGGTCCATGAGCAAGGCATTGGTAAATTAATTATACTAATTAACATCTCCGATAATCCATTCTTATCTTTCACGTTCATCAAGTGGAAGCTAGAAGAAACCATGAATAATTTGATGGAAAAGCCAGCGTCGGTAACAATAAATGCTCAAACACGCAGCAGGAAGCTCGAGGAGGTGTGTAAGGAGGTACTGGAAATGCATTGAACTCTGGCCAGAGAGTAGTTCTTCAATGTAATGTACAAAATGAGAAAATAGTATGAGAAAATCTGTAGTCCATCCATTGAATGCAGGCTTATTTTAAGTCAAAAGTGCTTGGGTAAGTGATGCTGAAAAATAAATGTTACGAAAATTATTCAAAGGAAACTGCTCTAAATAATTGCCGTTTTTTAAACAACTGTGGTTTATTATGGAAGCGTATGAGCAAAAGGTATGCAGGCTTTCGAAAGGGGTTGGGGTGGGTACCCAGGAATTTTGTCGGGGGGGGGGGCGGGGCGGAAGGATATTAAAAAATAAAAAAAATTGGTTCCCATAATTCACCTAAGGGTCCAAAGGGGGTTTAAGTTTGTTTTTGGAGGCCTGCAGAATAACTCATTTGCAGCAATTTTAGGGCCTAAGGCGTTTAAAAAACAAATTTTCAGAAATTATCTGAAGTAATAAATGCATTATTTACCTATACTTTTGCCCCCTTTGCCGCCAAATTCCCCAACGTTTCCAATGTGCCTAATGCCTATACCTGATAAATGCAGATGCAAACCTATACGTTGCCTTTTGGACTTATATTTCAGACTGCCTGAGCGGGGAATCGAACCCACGACCTTCGGAACGAGCGATGTATGTATGCAGGTGTTAAATGCTATACCTACGGACGTTTTCTGTTGGCCGTGTCAGTATGGCTCAGTGGTAGGACCTCGACGTTTGGTTCCAAAGGCTGTGGTTCGATTCCCTGCTCAGGCAGTCTGTCATATAAATCCAAAAGGCAACGTAAATAGGTTTGCATCTGTATTTATTAACTTGTTGAGCATTTGGCTTTCCGTCTTGCCTATACCTGGGTGTGCTGCACTCCATACATGAAATCCGTAAGATGCAGAAAAGCCATCTACCACAACAACAAAAAAATTCTAATGTTTTCCTGGGACCATCGACAATCTGCTTTCCTGTGCATTGAGAGGAAAAAATACAAGTCGAATGGCCAGGCCTAGCTTCTGAGCCAAAGTCCACTAACATTTTTATTTTAGATTGTTTTTATGCTTAATGCCTTCAAAACTACAGCAACTCGTTGTCGCTTGCGTACCGCATGGATGTGGAGTACTATACATATAATGAAAGGGGCGAACCCACCCAGAAGACATATCGTAGAACAATCCGGTTTTTTTTTTTATAATCACTATTATAATCACTGGAACTCGCGCCGAACGTCTCTATTGTTAAAGCAACATCCAGCCTGCCTTATAACCTTCCGCCTGCCTCACAACACCCACGCGACGATCACATCCGCGTATTTACCACAGCTAAGGTCAACTGAGACGGTAGCTTCGTTCCTCGCAGCGAAAATCGTAGGTACTGTCTCAGTTGGCATTGCGTCTAATAGTCCAGCCAGCGTGGTCCCATTGATCGTGTCGTCAAAAACTGGAATGATTCTTGTATTTTAAAATCACAATTTATAATTTTCTAGGCTAGTGTTTTATAATTTTGCTTCAGCGATCTATTGGAATAATTAATTATAATTTTTACTGCATTAGCCTTCTAGATTTTTGATCTCATAGTAATTATTATTAAACGATTAAAATTAATACTGCGCACACACATATGAAACTTCAAGGTCATTGTAGGCGCGCGATACATCATATATGTTCGGGACGAACGTAAATAAAGTTAGTAATATTCAACAAAAAATCTCCTATACGCCAAATTTTAAAGCGGATTTTTAACAAGGGAAAGACTAACGGTAAGCAAATAGACCTTTGGGGCCGTACTTGATGTGGAGGATCGAGAAAAATGGCGCTGGGAGGTATATCCCTTTAACTTGTCTCACGTTCTAAGTCATTATTTGTACCGCTAAGTTGTCCACAGCGATCTGCTAAGCTTTCAAGTTTTTGCTATGCCAGTCTAACAGCTGGTAATGGCCAGAGATTTTACCGCGATGCCAAAACACTTCTCAGATCGCTCTGAACAACGTAGTGGCAAAATAATGACTTCGAACGCGAGACAAGTTGCCAGTAAAGACGTTAAGCACGAGTTCCAGTGATTGTAATAGCACGTAAGCATAAAACTTAATAACGCTCAAAACAGATATGAATTGTTCTTCGATATGACTTCTGGTGGTTTCGCCCCTTGCATTATACGTATAGTACTCTGTATCCACGCTTTGTGCGAGCATCGACGAGTTTTTCCCAGTCTTCAGAACTGAGAATACTTGTGCATTTAAACTTTAAGTTGAACCATGTCCTTTGCAAACACTGAACTTTAACTTTTACTTCCAATAACATTCCAATATTTAATTTCTTTCGTTTCAGTCTGAGGAGCGGTGTCTTATTTGAATACCCCAATGTAACCACGGTCTTTTGCATATACCTCAACTCCCCGTATTTCATTCTTTTCATTGAACTCACCGGAGACAGGCTTACAGTTTTTTTTTCAAGGACCGAAGAGGCAAGGAACGTGATCTCCTCATTATTTTCTTTGGCCTTGTCTTGGTAGAGGCCAGACGTTCTCCTCCAAAGCCCTTCATTGCATCTCCTTGAGCCACCCACTCCAGACAATAAGACCGTTCTGAAACCATCCATTTTTTCGTTCTCTGCTTGACATCCTTCAAGCAAACTCTTCTTTAAGGTGAACATACCAAAGCAAAATAGTTTTAAACATTCGGGTCGAGTACAAAATGGGGTTAGTGTCCATAAACGATGAATAAAAACTTGATTAAAGGGAATCGAATGTGACTACGGGTAAATCTTAACCCTAAGCAGCAGCAGGTCGATTTTAAAGTCTTGTTTATTGCAATCAGAGGTCTTTTTTAACTTTCATAAATACAAGATGAACAGTTAAAATCTGTTGCCGAGAGCGTTTTGTACAATAAAAAGAAAAAAATTGAGATTTACCAATTTTAGTGTGATGTGTTAAGCAAACTGAGTTACGCTTACTCACTTTAAAAAACTCTGTGAGTTTTTCAGCTGTTAGGGACCGGTCATTATTTATGGCCGGGAGGAAATGAAAATGTGACCACCCTCCCCTTCGAGGCCCTGAAAAATTCTTGACATCCCAAACTGAAGGTCCAAAAAACATGGGGGGGGGGGGGCCCACACACACACACAACAAAATGCGCTTTTCGTATGTCTATTGAAAATGTTTTCAGATGATTTCCTTCAGCCAAGTTTATTGCTGTTGCCAAATTAAGTAAGTGGCACTCCGCACCGACAAGTTGTAAGGAAAAAGTGTCTTGTTTCTAACGAAAAGACATGTTGGGTTAAAAATATTCTATAAAACACCGATTTTCCTCACACCCATCTTGTATCAAGTTGCAAACAACACATGATGAACATGCTGTTTGCTTGTATGCCCACATCCGTTACATAGTCAGCACCTTACAGACAGAAGAAGCCAAGAAACCAGGGGTCAAGGCTTTTCTACAGAGTTTATTGAAAAAAAAAACTATACTTGTAGTGGTACTACCAGCTTCAAAACCTTGTAAATTCACATCATGGGGGCACTGTGACGAGCACAGAAGCTGAGGCCTTTTTAGAAATTTGACTGTTGAAAGTGTCAATTTTGAGCCCCAAAAATGACTTTTTCTTCTAGTTTGACCAGTGTTTTTTTGGTGTGTGACCCCGATGACTCTCTTGACGGGGCCTGAAAATGTGTGGGGGGCCCGCCCCGGGGTCGGGGAGGGGGAAAGGTTTCATGCCCCCCTCCCCTCCCCCGGCGATAAACAATGACCGGTCCGTTACAGTTTGACTTTTGTTTTTTATGAAATGTTGATTCTTTTTTGGGAAAAAAATTTAAAATACATTCATAGAAATTAAATCAGTTTACGCACTTTGCTAACAACAGGAGCAACTGGCAAGAAATGATACTAAAATTTGTAAATCTTAGGTTTTTTTTTTTACTTAGTATAAAATACCGTACTTAACGGGTTTTAAGTGCATTGTTTGCATTGTTTGCATTGTTTTTAAATTTCCGTATCAAACCAATCCACCATGTGTAAAATAATCATATGACACACCCAACAGACCCAAAACCCAATTTGCACAAAGTACAGAAAACTCTTAAACGAACAAAAGCAATCAAAATCAAAAAGTCAAAACAACCTAACAAATTATAAAAGTTAGGTAAAACTGGTACGTGAAAACCATTACAATTTTAATCCAAGTAACAAGATTTCTTGTTAAATCCTTGTAGCTGCACACATTCCAACAGGTTACACGTAACGTGTTAAAAAAGTACGGTAAATAATATCGAGATTTTAACCAAATTTATTTTAGTCATTATCGGTAAGCAGTTGATTACGAGAGTTAAAAAGGCCCATTACAGTAATGAACACGTGAAACACATTATTGGCCCTTTAAAGTCCACGTGCAGGGTCCCATGAGGGCCCGAACAAAATGAGCAGCTACACCATTGGTCAGAGGCCTCAAAAGTAAGTGGACGCTGTTTCGAATTCTACCAATGCAAGACACGTATGGACTTTAAATATTTTTCTGCTTGAGTTCGTTGTTGACACTCGGTCACTTAAAAGCTTACAACAGTTGTGTTATAGCAGGTGTGCAGTTCTTAGCAATGAATACAGAATTTGGGATAACATCTGTGAAATAATTTGAGTGCTTCCCTTAAGTTCATAACGCTGGTAAAATCATTCATATTAATTAACAAAACTAAATAGAGTGATTGGCTTTCTAATTCAAAGGCCTTTCGCGTCATAGCCTGAGGGCAACTCCTGCTATTTCATTGAACAGAACATGGTGTAAACACAGTGTTTTTTTTGTTTTTTTTACAAAATTACCAATGAATTTCTTCATACTGTGCATTTATACATGCCAAGTTATAATTTATTTATTGCTCGTACTAGCTATAGTGTACCTTCATAAATTTTAGAGGTAATTTTTACCGAAAACGAGGAATTAAATCATTAAGGGCGCATTTACGCTAGGACTCACTTTCGCGCAGCTAGAAGCTAGAAATCATTCGGAATTCCAACATGGCGTCAGTTTTATCTCTGCCGTCTCGCGACAAAAACAGTCAATATGCGAGTTCAGGAGCGACTCTGAAAATGGTTTCGTCAGGAGGAATTCTTTATCTTATTGTTACGGATTATAAGACTGCAAGCATTTACTCAAACGATGTCAGATTTCGCTAATACAGGTAGCGTTGTTACCATGGCAATGACACATTTGCCATTGCGATTAAAGTCTAGCTGCGAGCATTGAGTTGTTGCATAAACGCGCCTTAATAGTCTTTAACCAATGGCTATCGTAGTATCTAAACGTGGTCGCCTTCCCTGTAATAGAAGACATCAACATAGCTCTTTCTTCATAGCTTACGAGTTAATGTGCCTGTTTTTCGATGTTATAACTGCACGGTTTCAAGTTGGGGTGTCATGAAACACTGAAAACAGGCTTCAGATACGTATTCTCTTCACAACGGTCGCGTTTATTTTTATTTTATAACCTTACCTATCACACGAAAGCCTAATAAACCATAACATTTTTGTTGAAGGCGTCCACGGAAAACACACCGAGTTCATTTGATTTCCCAGATGTGCTATCTGTCACTGTCGACACTTGACAGCTTTAATTAACAACCCGTTGCAGTAATTAACCACATCAAATTTTGAGTAGTATCACACTTCCTTTTCCACTTATTTTTCTATGTCACTAACATGATAACAAGGCTGTTGTGCTCCAGCGGTGGGAAGAATGGTCAGATTTTCAAAATAGGTAATTTATGGGTTGTTCCCAGTTAATTAACTCTTTGTCATATCTAGGTAAATCGTCGATGTCAAATTACGTTAATTCTTGGATGTACGTAGGAGTGGGACGTCCGTACATAGAGCAAGCAGTGGGATGATACTAAAATATTCTGTCGCAGCTTATTTCTTTCTTGTCAATATGGTTCTTTGACTGCAAATACAATTTCTTTTTCTGCATACCATGTTAAAGATCAAAGGCTTTTACAATGCTAGAGAAAAATTCCATTTTGCTTAACATGGGTCATGGCTGGGTGGTCATGGCTACTTTCAATAGTTAGCCAAACTTACAAGTGAACTACGTTTTAACACTACACCCTAAACCAGCCATGCAATCGTAGCTAAAATAATAAACCAATGTGTTTGCTACTATCCAGCAATTGATGACGCATTCTTTGCTGGTGGAAAATGCTCAATTCTGATTTCAAAATTACGAACTAGACCGACTTCAACAGGTACAAACCCCCTAAAACCAAGCGTAGGAATGCAACAGACCATCAGCACTCATGGTGCACGGTTTTATGTTAATTTCTTTACAATAATTGTCATGTTCCTGGATTTCACTTCATATGAACACCAAGCGTCTACTTCAAACAGTTGAACAGCTTCTTAGCTCGACTGGAGCCTGTAGCTAGTATCTGCCTCGGTAGCGCAGCGGTTAAAGTGCCCGGCCTAGTCAGCGGGAACTCCTGGGTTCGAGTCCCAGTCGGGTCAGTTGCCGTTTCTTTCTTTCTCATATTAGTGTATCTTGTTTCCTCGCAAAGCCAGTCTTTAATACAGCAAGTTTGCTTCGTTATTTGAGGGGACGGAGGTAATTTGGTCAGACACAACTCTGGTCTCCTAAGCAATGATCTCAGATCCAACTTGTCGAGTGCACGTCTGAACGGCCGATGGGAGGGCGACTGGAGTAATTTAGAGGGCAGTGTATTCGATGGGTGGACAGTTCTCGCTGCAAGGAAAGAAGAGCGAACGTCCAAACGGTTTTTTAGGCTTTTCCAGCTTAAAACAATGGCCCCGTGTTATTTCTATCTTCCAGAGTTCAAAGAAGGAGACGTCGATTGGAAGAAAATCCCTAATAATCTTAAACACAAATAAAATAGGTCGGCCTTCAGTCATCTTAATTCAAGGGAATCCGATCTCAAGTGCTGTTGGCATGCTTGATATGGAAGATTTTGAAGACCTACCAAGAAGCGGGTAAAGCGACGCTGGATGGATTCAATGTGGTCAATATCGCCTAGCAAGTGTGGGGACCACACTGAACTAGATACTCCAAGAGGGATCTTACACGATCTCGAAAAGCGAGGACTAAGGTCTTTGTATCTCCCGAGGCGAATATATTTCTTATGATGTGGAGTCGGCCAAGGACTGAGTTCACGATATAATCACAATGTGAAGATGGTTTGAGGGTAGAGCAAAGCACAATTCCCAAACTCTTTGTTTTGGATATGGCTGGTAGGTTAAGATGATCAATAAAACAGGTATGGTTTGGGTTTGAATTTCCAGTATAAAGAGTTTTTCCTTTGGTTTGTGCAATTGATAGTTGCCACACAATCGACCACTCAAGGATTCCATTTTCTGTTCCTGCAATAAGGATACGCTGTCGTTGTCCAATATCGAGGTATCACAAAGGAGCTCACCAGAGAACTTACTTTGCTCGCAGGATTTGGAGATGGGGACAAATAGTTTAAGTAAAGAATAGACAGAAGGGGGCCGTGGACTGAACCCTGCAGTACGCCACTTATAATCACCAGGGTAGCCAATAACCGGTGTTCCACAGCGACATATTAATTGGGTTCTGTCTGTCAAGGATGCCTTGATCCCGACCAAGAGTCGGCCCCCCCCCCCCCCCAAAAAAAAAAATACCTGCATGCTCGAGTTTTGCAACCAATTTTTGATGGACCATGGAGTCGAAAGCCTTTCTGAAGTCAAACAAAATGACATTGGTCGATAACCCGTTGTCAAGAGTTTCAGGCCGTACATCGAGAGATTGAAGAAGTTTTAACGTCGTTGATCATCCAAGTGTAAAGCCAAATTGATCGGAATTTATTTGATGACGTTTCTTGACAAGGAAGAACATGTGTTCTATAATGCTATGTTCC
>JAHWFP010082618.1:25581-37788 GCA_023313725.1 Lithobius niger
CCCCCCCCCCCAAAAAAAAAAATACCTGCATGCTCGAGTTTTGCAACCAATTTTTGATGGACCACGGAGTCGAAAGCCTTTCTGAAGTCAAACAAAATGACATTGGTCGATAACCCGTTGTCAAGAGTTTCAGGCCGTACATCGAGAGATTGAAGAAGTTTTAACGTCGTTGATCATCCAAGTGTAAAGCCAAATTGATCGGAATTTATTTGATGACGTTTCTTGACAAGGAAGAACATGTGTTCTATAATGCTATGTTCCGTGATCCTCAAGGGACCATAATATACGGACGAAGAGTATAGCTCGGTTTCAGGGAAGTTACAGCCCTAAACATTCGATGGGGTAAAAACCACTAAGTCGTATTTGGTTACTGGAAAAAGGTCTAATGGGATAACATCCCATGATGTTATCGTCACCAATCCCATTTGAAATTAAACAGGCATTAAAAAGATTTGCCTTTGAAAACTGGGGTGATAATATACGAATCATCCTTTAAAATAGGAGGAATTGGTCGTCGTTGTTTGTGTTTTATAAAAGCGAAATATTATGGGGGTCGAGCCATTCGACAAAATTCCCCCCCCATGGGGGGGGGGGGCGAGCCATCCGACAAAATCATCCGAAAGTTTAAAATAACATGAAAGGTTAAGATATTTTTACTACTAAGGAATACTCCCTATGTTGTTAGTTACATTTTAGAAGGTTCCCTGGAAACCTAAATACCTTGTAGCATTTCCATGCTAATTTTTTTCAGCCCAATTTCAGGACCTCAATTGAGGGTTTATTTTTGCGACTAGGACCAATGACATGGTGACAACATTTTTTAAATGCATTTTGGAGAATGGTAGAACAACTTGACTACGCCTCGACAGGGGTGTCACAGTTTTCGACTGTAGAGGACCAGACAGTTTCGGACAGTGTGTCAGTGATAGCAGGAAATCAATTTTTGTGGGGGTATGATTTTGTTCGATTTTGTGTTACGAATATTATATCGAAATCTGAACATCTGATGGTGACTGAGGCACAGATTGTTTTGATCGGTTTCGATATCAAAAACAAGTCTTTCATTGGTTGTGAAAATCGGATACAGAGTTTGTTTGCCCCTTGTCGCTTCCCCTTAACCCTGCCAAAGTCCCTAGATTAGGGTCACCAAGTTTGGTCCATGAATTTGAAATTATGTAAAGTTTTAATTCCTTTGCGGACCATGTCATTCCTCAACAGTCGTCCCGCAGCAAAGTACGGTGAAGAATTAAAAGATCCTTTAACAGTGAACCGCTAAAAGACTGGTGTTCAATCTCGAGCTGATGTATAGGCTTAAGAGGTGATGCCGGATTTAGAAACATAGTTTGCTCCACGCTGAAGCGATCTGTTAAAAATTCGGAACAGAATCTTTTTCGTTAACAGCCTCGTTGGCGAATCAACTCAAAATGGAGGCTAATCAATACGATCAAAAATTGGTTGCAAATCTAAGTTGTTGATTTCACCTTTTCACCATTCAACTCCTAGCACCGTAAAATCTTTCAGCAATATAAAGAAAATAGCGGTAAACTGAAAATGGAACAACACTGTTCGCACAGCTTGGCGATTTTCGTAACTAAATCGAGATCACGGGACCCACATCAGCCTATTGGATGACGGAGAATCTGGACCGTGGATGCTGTGTTTAGAATATGGGCAACGCTCGAAATAGTGAACAGTCACCTTTAAAACTGCGCGGTTGCACTGTTAATTGTGGAAGTTTAATGTGGGGAACAATTTTGTCGATAAAAATGACACCTCAAAAGACTTTCGAAATAAAAGAATTCTTGAAATTATTCAATATTTGACCTTAATTATTAGTTTTTAAAGAAAATTGGACAAACTGAAATTTCACCAATAAGAACAATTCGAATATATCAAGATGGTGTATATTTTAATTAGGTTCTTCCTTTTTTGGCCTTTGACTCATTCAGCGCAGCAGTGAAAATTATATGGCTGCTTCCTCGTAGAGAAATAGACGTGTGTTAAGGTTACCCCTGTCAGCTTTACCGTGCGCGCCGCGCGATGCCAAAAGGTGACGCAATTTTGCGTGTGAATGACGTAAGGTGGCGACCTCTGTCAATGAATAAGGAGAATTAGTGGCAGGCATGTTTATAACGAGTCTTTTGTTTTCTAGTAAACGTGCTTTAATTGCATTTATTTTGACCCCCTGGGCTGAACTCTGCCAGACAGAAGAGCAATATTGCTTGCAGAACTTTGCAGGATGAAACAGTGTCTGCACATCCCAACGTGGGTTATAAACATAACGCACGTAAAAGCAGCAAACATAGAAGGAAGTAAAAGACAAAGGAAAAATGACAGGGGTCGCAACGGGCAGAAGTAACGAGAAACTAGGAATTGAGACTAAGGAAATTGGGAAAGAAAAGAATTATTCGACAGGGGTGCCAAACAGTGACAGGCCTCCTCCCTCCCCAGAGCAAACTAAACATTATGGGGAAAAAAAAAAAAAAAAGAAAGTACCGATAGGTAGGCAGTGGCGGATTTAAGGAAATAGCCTAGGGGGGGGGGGGCAAAGCCCTACAAGGCCCCTTGCCTTCCCGAAATTCTGAAGACTTTTTTTTTAGCTAGCTGAAACCTAACAACGTTCTTTGTTATTAGTTCTAATTTCACTACTGATGCTTGGGGAATCAAGGCCCCTTTTACGATGAAGGCCCATGAAGGCCCTTTTATGTTGAAGGCCCGGGGGGGGGGGGTCTTGCAGATTGAAGACCTCAGGGTAGGAAGACAAAAGTGACCCAAAAAACTCCATTTTAAACTCCATTTCCTGAAGCACAGCATCGATGGACTCCTCCATCCTGGTATGACTAAATTGAGTTGCTGGAGGTTCAGAGTGTATATTTTTTCAACATTGTCCTTCAAGATGGATCCATATTTAAACAAAAAAACCATTCAGATCGTAAAAATTAGGACCACTCTTCATTACCAAGGAAACACGGATCTTTTGGAGTCACTTTTGCCTTCATACCCTGATCGTCTTCAATCGGTTCGTGACTCCAATGGAGTGAACACTGAATATTGAGCTTGTAATACTTTAAACCCACAATAAAATGGGCTACCCATCGGTACTTTCATTTTTTTCCGTGTCATGTTTAGTTTACTCTGAGAAGGGGGGGGGGGTTACCATTGTTTGGCACCCAGTAGTAAAAATAAGAAATTTAAATTAATTTGTAGTTTGCCATGGCTATTTTTAGATTAGATTAGCATATGACAGTACAAAGACAAGGTTTGTAAAGCAACCATCCCGCAAAAATTCCAAAGCCAGTGCTTCAAAGTGTCAAGTCCAGTCTCGAAGCTATTAACAGACAATGCCGAGCCAAGGTGCTCCGGAAGAGAATTCCAAGGACCAACAGCCCTTTCTGTGAAAACGAAATGACGACAGTTAATTCTTGAAGCGAGTCCCTGGAATTTAAAGCTTTTGCCACGATTACCGTTGAAATTGCGACGAAAAATTCTGGAAGGGTTGGTGTCGTAAGACCCTCACAAAATTTGATCAGTAAGTATAAGATAACCCCGGTAATTCTGTCGAGAAGCGATGGGATGTGAAGCAGTTGTCCTTTATTGCAAGAAAGTGGCCAACAGCTTACGTCGACATTTTTTAAGTTTATTAACATATGCAGCGTAAGAGGGTCTGCTAATTTGCGAGCAGTAATATCAGGAATATCAGGAATATCTGGAACAGCTTTGACACAAGTTTTTTACAAAGCAAATAAACATGTGTCGAAAAAGAGAATTCGTCTTGAACACATAATGAACCCTTCGAAAAGCTTTACGAGTTGCAATGTTTGCATTAATGTCGAACTTGAGTTTATCTTTAACGTGTTTTCTTGTAAACCGAATATGCCTCTCTTAATTTAAATAATAAAAATAAGAAGCCAAAAATGCACAAATAAATTAAATGCGTCGTTCCAACTCCCAGATCGGCATCGTTATGAAGCAAAGGTAAAAATCATTAAAACACGTCAAAACATGCAAAAGCATACTAAAATCGAAAATGCCAGTCAAGCAAGCTGAAAGTGAAAACAAGAGAAAAAAAATCTATATATGACAACCAATCCAAATACAGCAAAAGCCATAGCGAGCATGATCATTCTTTTCACAGCAGCAGTGAAGAAGAGGGAACATGTTCATAGCAACAGGGAATAAGGAGAACATGTTCATTCTTTTCATGGCACCAGTGAAGAAGAGGAAGTATTTTCATTCTTTTTACTACAGCAGGGAAGAAGGGGAGCATGTTCATTACTTTCACGGCAGCAGTAAATAAGGGGGAGCATGTTAATTCTTTTCACGGTGGCAGTGAAGAAGGGGAAGCATGTGCGTTCCATACGATAGCTATGAAAAGGGGAAGGGGCGAGCAGAAGAATGTGAAGGGTAATGTCGATTGCCTACTAACAATCAGTAACAAACAAAATATTACGACGTTTGACGGAAAACTATGGGATATCAAAACCGGGGGCTCAGCAGAAACAACAGCCACCGCAATAACAGACGGGCAGTCAGAGAATGTGGCTTCCTACTCCACCACGCCGGTGAGAGCTAGTTAAATTTATTACCTCTAAAAATACGAAAATATGCCAGGTCAAAAAGTGGTGCTAACATTGAAAAATTCACTAAAAATCCAGTGTTACCACACCATTTTCAAGAAAAACTAAATTTTACAGCCACAGTTAAAATCATACACAATAAAATTCAACCAATAACACAAGCCATTACATCACAACCTAAGTTTACGACGTACGTGTTCACAAAGGAAGGGGTGAATGGAAATACAGACAAAAAGTAATTAAAAATAAAAGAAAAACTGAAAGAAGGAAAGCTTAAATAGTAAAAAGTGTATTCCTGGCCAGGGAAGTGAATAGAATGCCCGCTTCGATGACGCCACGTCCGGTCAGATTCATTATGGGTAGTATTAATTTAAAACTTCTCGAACCCATTTGGCTTTCCATCTTGTTAACAAACAAAGTATCGCTGTTTGGAAATCGCATGGTTTTTACGTAATGCCTATTTTTTTATTTAATGCATGCAAAGAGTATTTGGTTTCGCCACATGTTAAATTTAATGATCCTTTTCACGTTTTTTGCAGTTATTATTGTGGCATCATTGTTACTTTTAATCGAATTCAAGTTAAAATTTTTTTTAGAGTTAGCAGGCTCGTTTGATATCAGGCTCGTTAAAAGGCTCGCTTTCCACGGCTGTTCGCATTTTTGTGCAATCAGTATTGGCCGCTGGTCAATATTTAATTCCATACTTCTTTCAATAAGAGCCCCGTACGCAAATACGACTCTACCTATTGAACCACAGTTTACAAAAATCTTTACAGTTACCAATAGAAAGTTAGACGAACAAAATTTTCTTTTGGTTATTGCTTAGGCATCCAGTTCTTTTAAAGACTCGTGACAAATAAATGCGAGTCAGCTTGAAAGCCACCCACTCCTGCACGAATCTTTCTTTTTTTTCTTCCAAAAGACCGTTTCATATTCCCAGTTTCCGCAATAAAGGCAATATTAAATTGGAAATTGGGCTGCAGTTGAAAACTCAAAAGTGGCTGACAAAAACTTTTTATAAGCCCTTAGGGAAAGATTTAAGAGAGCTTTCTGGAAAGAATTGCCCAATACTTCTACCTTTTTTCTCTCTTTTCTTCTCATTTCTTTCCGCGTTGGAATAACTTGATCTTTAAAAAAGAAAGGGTCCAGAAATAGCGAAAGAAATTCTTGTGGGACTCATAACAAAAAGGACGTATCCTCTTTTCATCGGGGATATTGCCTTCAATTTCCCTTTCAAAGCAGTGGACGAGGAGAATCGAGCTCTTACGCTATATACAAACGCATCTCTTGAAAATGAAATTTTGAAAAAGAGTTGGTGTACAGAAGCTAGCTTCTATTTGTATACTATCTTTAAAATGCAAAGAAAAAGCCATTTAAGTTTGCACAATCTCCAGCAAATTGGAGCATGGTTTTACTGTTGTTTTCAAATCTCTAATAAAATAGGGCATGAATGTAAAACTGAGAAGTCCCAAGTTATCCCCATGGTTTATAAGAAATTGTGATGAGACTCTGCTATGACAAGAGGGACCTAAAGGAGGGCTTGTAGTGCCTGATGCTGGAGTGTCCTCGTTAATATTACCGTATGTCTTGTTTTTTCAGCCCAGTTTGGTCCCCTCACTATCAACGAGATATCGACCCGGAACCCACTTTCATGACGAAATTCTCGATTAATTAAGCAGCAAGGCTAATCCTATATGAAAGTGGGACCCCCACATCCAATATAGTACATTTTAATTAATAGCAGCACGGGTAGGCAGTAAGAAAGGGGGATACTCACTTCCAGAATAAAAATTTATACTAAATACGCAGCAGGGATAGTACATTAGGTTAAAGAGAACCCACATCCAAGAAAATTTTTTTCAAATTAATTAAGTTGCAGGGCTAATCCAAGACGAAAGAGGGTCACCCACATAAAGAATAAATGTATACTAAATATGCAGCAGAGCTACTACACTATACGATAGCGGAAACCCACATCCAGAATAACAGTTTAAATAGAATACGCAGCAGGGCAGGCCCACTAGGAAATAGGGCCACCCACACCCAAGATAGAAATTTAAATTAAATAAGCAACAAAGCTAGTCCACTAGGAAAGGGGCATGTCCACATCCAGGATAACAGTTTAAATTAAATAATCAGGAGAGTTTGTTTACTAGGTAAGCGAGATATCCGCATTTAACATCCAACTAGACAAAATCACGTTTTTTTTTTACAAATTGTATGTAATTCCTCAGGCAAAACGCTTGTCGGGTAAACGTCACTGTCGGGCAATTTAATTGTCGGGCAAACAGCACTGTACGGCAACTTACCTGTCGGGCAAACATCACTGTTGGGCAACTTAACTGTGGTGCAAACGTCACTGTATGTCAACTTACCTGTGAGGCAAACATCACTGTTCGGCAAGGGACCTGTCAGGCAACTGTAGTTGGATGGCAAAAGTATCATCGGGGAGGCGAGTGTCGGGCAACAGTACCGGACCAAGTAGACTCTGACGTCCGCCTGCATTCCCCTAAACACGGGCTGCAGGATTGCTTGAGTTTGATATTTTTTTTTACATGTTAAGCCTCTAAGTTATTGGCAGCCTCACTTGTTGCCGACACACGAGTATCTCGTCAATTTTCGAAGGTATTGCCGCTATTACCATGGTTGAAAGACACTATCTATGTCACCGTTCTTTATTTCAAGTGTCACAGCCTCTCCGGTGGCGTTACTTGGTGACCCGATAGGATGTCACCTACGAGCCACTAATACACACACGATACCTTCTTGGGCTGTTGATGGCAGCAGGTTCTACTTGACTCCATGTTTTCAGAAAAGCGGAACTACCTACTTATCTACCCTTCTTTTTTCATAGGCTACAGTGGCCTCTTTGTCTTTATTTGTCTTCTGGGGGAAAATAGTTAAAAGGTGCTCAACAAATTGTCCAAGTTACTACAGTAGCTTTGCAACAGCAATACAGTGGCAAAAAGTGGTACAAATTCTTACCACAAAAGCGTGCTCTCACTCGGATAGCTGTGTAATGTAATACTTTATCATTTGTGTTATGCTTCCCTATCTGGAGGGTGCGACTGTCAGCATTGTTGTGTGTCTGGAGTGTTGACGAACCCGCAAGAGACAGGTGAATAACAACACCTTTCCATGACAGCAGGTAAAATATCATGTAAAATGGGCCTTCATACATTCTGAATGGCTTTATGACGGTGTAGTAGAAATCATATTCGTTGAGGGCCACGTGAAATAGGGGATTTCTTAACCTATTACAGAAAAGTTATTTATGCAAGGTTTGTGTGTTGTTATGTGCAACACACTGTGAAGATATTCTGAAGACATCACTATGGAGCAAAGTGAGGGCCAGATGGTTAACAGGTCTATCACACACGCCGGAGGTTATGTGTTCCAACTCTACATCATCTACCTCAAGGATTTTCGGGAAGAGAAGGGCCCTGTGATCCATCGTGCTTAATCGCTTATAACATGTAAAAAATCGTCGGAATTACCTAGCAAAATTGTACCACCCCTCTTCTGGCACTATTTATTTGACTGGAAGCGCGTCGTAAGTCCAAAGTACGCCTGACTGTGTACCACCTCAGACTTGTATACTGAGAGTACATATTTTATCTAATTTTTGACTCACGAAGTGCACAAAATGTGCACCAACAATACGATTCGTGTCGTGACTGACCTGGTACACAGTGATGTGCACTATCGTGTGCACAGTGTCTTCAAGGTGTGTAAGATCATTTGTTAACATACACAAAGCTCCAACACTTCGTTGAAACTTTGTTAAGGCATACGATTTTTAAAATCATATTGCTTACTTCAACTTTAACTACACGTTTAGTCTGACGACCTCACACCAAGAACTCGTTAAATCTGCTTATGAAAAGACGAAGCTTTAGATTTTAAAAATAACAAATTATTTCTCTGTGTAGGATGTAGATTCCTGTTCTTCAGCTTCGTGTGCCTTTCTGTTGGCAACAAAGAAAAATAAAGTGTTTTGAACTGTCAGGAAGCAACGATCCCTAGTCAGGAAGGTCGTGAGTGGTTGCGAGCGTTTGCAGTAACTGACAGATTCGCCAACCTCGCTGTTCGAAGCATACAACTTCCTTTCTTCGTTGCTGAAACCCAGTGACGTTGCAAACCCTATCGTCGTCCTGTGGTTTTGACAGTGTTCCACTTTACTTGCCTTTGGCGCGGGTACAATTTAAAAGAAGAAAAAGTCAAAAGTTCACTTGAGGCTGCATTCAACGAAATGTGAAAGGCAGCCAAGTTTGTCTAATGAACATTCTTTTCATTCATGTCTCAAGATTCTCCAACATTCTAAAAGATCTTCGTCTAAGATTAAATATTTTTTAGATGAATGTCTGTGCCAAATTTTCGCAATAGTTGTCCAACAGGTAGTCTGAGAAGTGGCTTTCGTACTGCAGGTTTGAAAAACTGTATGTTGTTAAAACCACATAAGGTACCGCTGTCAAGAAGTTTCACAAATAATTAATATTATTTTTTAAATCAATTTTTAATCGCCGGGTTAGCAATAGTCAGAAATACTTCACGGTTCTATTTTTTTTTCTAATTTTTACTGGGCTCTTAAAAAAAAACAGTGGCGTAAGGGTCCGAACAACCGCAGTAGGTTTTTTTTTTTTTTATATCCTAAACTAAAATTGATAGTAACTATTAATGGAAACAAAAAAAATAAATAAACAGAAGGAAAACTCAGTTTCTGAGTTTCGAAGCATGTTGTGTGAAAACTATTCGGAAAAACTGTACCATCACTTACATGAAAGTATCCGTAGATACAACCAATTGTTATTTTAGGTTCGTTGTAAAGGTAAAATTATTACCTTTACGATAAACCAACAAATAAAAATCGGTTGGTAACTTTTGGAGGTACAGCAATTTATATAGTTGGGGATAGATAGTGGGATATTGTAAAAGGCTTCCTGGGTTCCCCCCCCCCCCCCCAAAAAAAAAAAAACTGACATCGTTTCAAGCTTTTCATCAACCAAATTTGTAATATAAAGAAAACAATGACAGTATCCTTTATGTTTTCTGACATAAGTTTCTGTGCTAGCAGGTAAATGAAACGAAGAGGACTGGAAAGTGAACGAGAAAGGGAAACGTCAAGCAGGGAACGAAGGGAGAAAAACACAAAAAAGGGGAAAGAAGGGAAAGGATGGGTAGGAAAGGGGGAAAGAGAGCAAGAGTAAGGGATAAGAATTGTGGAAGTGGGAAGGGTGCCGCCAGGAAAATTATATATTTTTTAAAGAGTGGTTAACAAAATTACTTCACGACACAAAATGCTAACACTACAGCTCTGTTTTCAAAGAGTTGTTAAAAGGGGTTGTCCGTATAGTGGGCAACCGATACAAATTTTTATGACTGCAACGTATATTTGAGGCCAACCAGCATTCTCCTCAGCACACCACATCCTACATTTCTAAGAGTCAACATTTCAGTTTCAAATGGTCCGAATGTGTAGTGTGATAACGAACGTCGTAAAATTGAACGAGTTGAGGTACAATGAAAAAGTGGGAGCGCCATTGAAGGAGGTGACATGAAAACAGCTCGCAGAGTAGCACAAACACCACCAGCCCCGAGGTAGGAAAGGCACGTACAGAACATTTGTTGCGGCAATAAAATTGTGCTGGGGGAAACGGCACATCATTGTGGTGGCAGAGCTGGTGTGAATTCAACACTTTAATGAAAGGTAGGTTTTCAATTTAAACCATGAAAGGGGAAACAGGAGCGTGTTGGCAATTGAGATATGAAACTAGGTGACTCACTGTGTCTATAATAGGGTTGGCATGGTAGTTTAAACGAATGGAAATGGTAGGGAGGGGTAGGTTATTAAGCAAAAGAGTTCTTTCGGATATACAGGGTGGATCATAAAGTCTTTACCTGATTACAAACATTTATTAAACACAAACTAACACAGACACAAACGTACGGTTTTCTGCAAAACGAAGCTCAACTCATACATTTTTTCCCACTAGGTTAGTAGACTACAACATGTACTCTGTTTGTCGCCAGGAGCACATCAAGGCGATATTCAATTTTCCTCCATGTTTTGGCAAACATCACTTCTGTTACTGCCAGTACAGCAGCTGTTATCCTGTCCCTTAGTGTTTTAAAGTTTGCTAACGGTTTTTTTTTTGTACACCGCTTACAAGAAAAAATCAAGGGGGTAATATTCGGGGATCAGGGTGGTCATGCTGTCGGACCATCCCTCCCAATCCATTGGCCGGGAAAGGTTTTATAGAGGAATCCACGAACACATAATCCCCAGTGGATTATGCTAGAAGGGGGACGGAAAGCCAATGGGTTCGACATTGGTTACTTATATGTCCGACTGGGGGGGGGGGATTGAGGCTTAATGGCGCGTCGACAACTTGGTCATTAGCGCCAACCTCAGTCACAGTGCAGTGGTCCGGGTTGCCACTGCACCACACATTACAGAGATGTTATGTCAGACTGGCCGTGTCAGTCTTGCTCAGCGGTAGTACCTCGGACTTTGATTTTAAAAGGTCGTGGGTTGGATTCCCCGCTCAGGCAGTCTGACAAATACAAGTCGAAAAGGCAACGTAAATTGGTTTGCATCCATATTAGTAAGTAAAACAATAATGTAATCTATAAACATTTTGGCATGCGTAGAACTGATACACTGATTAAGGAAAGCTGATAATGGTTAATTTGTTTGATTATCGATCAGTGGAAATGCTGAAAATCACTAATTGGCTCGAACCAGCTGACGAAAGCAGTACATTCGCGGATGCAACTGGCTAGCTGAAATTTCATATTGATTTTTCATCAGCCTCTTTGTGGACATGTCAATATTTTCGTTTGGAAAGGCCAACATGTCACAATTTGCATACGAGTTGGGAAGCACTGTATACGTTTGGCAGTTGAACGTAAATTATAAAATAGGGATTTGGTTTGGATTAATTCCCTGCTTCGGGTAACATAACTAATATGCGGCTCCAGTTGCTTGATGGCTTAAATTGGCTAATGCAAGAAGAGAACTCGCAGTTGTGTAGCTTTACGCTGCTGATTGACTATTAGGCATTGCTCTTAGAGAATTACTTCTAGAAGCGAGTTATGAGGACCCATCAGATGTGAACGAAACCTTTTACTTCTTCACTGTTTGCAGTAGTGAGACATGAAGAACCCACGTTTGCTGTACCCTCAGATTTGCTTAGAACTTATATCAATGTTGATTATACCCAAATAAATTGCGATGGAACAATGCATTACTGCTAACAGCAATAGTGTATCCTGTGTATCCACTGCACTTACAGTAGGCCTACAGGTCGCTGTACATAACTTCATCCTCTACGGTTTTTGTAAAGTGGAAGTACACATTTTAGACACAGTTTGTGTACTGCCCACACAAATTTTTCTTGGAGGCTGAACTGATACACATTGTGTATATACTGTCACGACACTGCGATTTTAGAGTCTAGAAGTTTGCAAACCATGGAGTCATGTGAGACTCATGCAGTGTCTCCTTCCGTGAC
The DNA here is from genome assembly GCA_023313725.1 of Lithobius niger. NCBI lineage: Eukaryota > Metazoa > Arthropoda > Chilopoda > Lithobiomorpha > Lithobiidae > Lithobius > Lithobius niger. Next base: position 37,673 of record JAHWFP010082618.1, read on the forward strand.
TCAAGGATAACCATCTATATATATATAATACGCTTAGGTTGGGCAAGCAAATTCATCGTTATGCACTAGCTGTACCCCCGGCGGGAAATCCGGGGGGAAGGGGATGTGACGGGGGC
>JAHWFP010082620.1:0-29114 GCA_023313725.1 Lithobius niger
TTTCTGACATCCAATCTTGGTCCAAAAGTCTAAGTCGTTTCCAACGTGGCCAGTAGAAGGGTAAAATAATGGTTTGGGAATAAAAATAATGGTTTCATGTTAAGCAATCAACTTATGTCAGAAAGAGAAGCTCAAATTGCACAATGTTAAGACAATTCTCGACGTTTCGAGCTGACTCCAGCTTATTATCAATTGAATAAAAAACACAATACACTTAAAATTGCATAACAGACAGCCGAATGCAGGCAAAACTGCCTACGTCAACACAACAATTCGAACAATTTAAAAAAAAAGGAGAATTTAAAAAATTCAAAAATTTTAAAAACAAAGGAAGAGGAAGCAAATCTGCTGTTGAAGTTTATCAATGTGCATCGATCACAAGCTGATTTTCTGGAAACTTTAAACTGAGAGCGTGGAAGTTCGAATCGAAGTATTCCAAAAATTGTTCGAATTGTTGTATTGACTTAGGCGGATTTGCCGGCATTCGGCTGTCTGTTTGCAATTTTAAGTACATTGCGTGTTTTTCATTCCCTTGGCAATGAGCTGGAGTCAGCTCGAAACGTTGAGTAGGTGGTGGGGGTGGGGGGAGGAACTGAGGCTTAATGGCGCGTCGACAGCTAGGTCATTAGCGCCACGTCAAGTTGTCTAGATATTGTCCACTTTTGGTTTCTCTTTTCGACATAGGCCTACTTCGTTTCAGTGCTTACATTTTCCTAAGCAATCTACTTCGCATTTTTAAAAAAATGTTAAACCTGATAGGGTGCTTATTTCAAAACAAATTGTAATAGTGGATTAAGAAAATAAGACACTCTACGAAACAAAACATCTATACGAAGACGTGAAAAATAAAATCTACTCTGGGTCTTAAAATAACTGAGACTTAGCGATTAAGTTAATGGCTGACAACAGTGAGTATAGTGCCTTTCTTTGATATTTATGCAGTGACTGTAATCACACTCCGATTTAAGAGAGGGGTACTGCGTTCGGAGCTAACAAACGTGGCTACAAAGAAAAAAAATTAAGACAATGTCAAAAGTAAGATCAAAGCACTTAACAAAATTATTTTGTACGGAACGTCAGATGAACGCCCTCTAGACCTCTGATCTTGCTTATGCTTAGGTCTTTATGGTCTATTTGGATCTTACTTTTTGGACGTTCTGGATGTTCACTATGCGTAAATAGGACGTCACGTTTTGCTAGTGTATGATTACATGCTAATAAGCTTACAATGCAGGGAAATCGCTTCTTAAACTCCCTTAATTCGCAGACACCACTTCCCTCAGAAATTCAAGAGACGGCTTATCGTTCAAACCTAGATCAGCACTGCACCCTTTCTATGCTTCCAACATAAATAACATAAATATAAATATATAAATATATAAATATGTATACATAAATATATACATAAATATATATTTATACGTCTCATTCGAATCGTAAATTACTAACACGATTCAAAATACAGTGGAAAGATGCCTCTTCACAACAGTCATGTAAAGGTAAAGGGATCCCCAACCAGTTTTCGCGGTGGTGATATCAGAGCCAAAACGGTTGCCGCTAAGTTTGTGTTCCGAACCGGAGTCACTCAAGCTTAACTAACCACCGCCACAGTACCAATGAAAACATGGTTCAGTCATCAGGATTTGGACTAGAAACTTGGCGTCAGCCATTTAGGCTCTGATGTGATGTGGAAAGATGTTTCTGAAGGTAGTTATATCGCAGCCTAGTTGTGTACCAAGGTCCACTGGACAGCAAAGTAGGCTATTATACATAAATGGTAAGAATTGTTTACTAACAGAACAAGAGCAATAAACTAACATAGCAGAAGTAAAAACGCTACATTCCCTGCAGAGCTCGCTTCTGACGCCAGCGGTTTACCCCTAGATCCAAGTGGCACTGCAAGTAAAAGCAGTATCGTCTTCGATCAAGCTAATGCTGTGAAAGCTATTTTTCCGATTTTCTGGTCGCTGCTGCAAGTTTGTAGCAAGTGGATCTTTTCTGATTTAGAACTGTATTTCTGCCTTACTATTTCAACTTCACGGAAAATTCGCCGGATATTATGAACCTGTATTAAGCAATAGAGCACACTCACACAGTCAACTAAATTATGTAGATACGTGTCAGTCCAGTAGCCAGCTATTATAGATATGGGGAGGGGGGGGGGGAGGAGGAGGCGAAGGTCGTCATTCAAGATTTTGAATCTTTATTGGATGATGTTGGGATATAAGGGTCAGGGAAGGAACTAGCAAATTTTTTTTCATGGACCATCGAAAGCTGAAAAATAGTCAAATCGTTCGCTCAATCCGGTACCAAACAACGAGGTATTGTTGTGAAAAACTTCAACATTTTAAAGCAATGAATGACACACTCCGATTTTTGGCATATGTAAGAAATTTTTTAACGATGGACTATCGATCGGTGAAAAAAATGGTGAAATTGTTTACTCTGTTCTGTATTTAAAAAAAAAAAAAGTATAGGACAAACGCTTCCAGAGTTTCAGCTTCTTTCAATTTTATTTCTTTTGTATTTTTAGGACATCCTAAAAAAAAAAAAAATATTAAGAATTTGTTAGAGGTGCCCCACCTGGGCTTAAGTTTAACATTACAAAGTTATTAACATTGATCAATATAACACGAGTCAATTGGTCCAGTAGGTCAATATAACATTGTCCCAGTAGGCCAGTGACCGCCAAAAGCTGCCACAATCAAAAACAACTTTTTTTTTTACCGTAAAAACAGGGAATAAAACGCCATTTTTGCCGAAATTACTTCGTAAATAAAAAATGACGTTTTAGGGACAATTCATTTAGTCAAATTTTGGCTTAATTTCATTCTTGTCAAATACTAATTTTTGAGGAATTAGCTGTTTGGCACATTGGCTTTAATGTTAAACTTTAGGCCCAAGTAGATACCTGTAAAAAATGTTTTATATTTTTGAATTTGTTTTAGTGATTAGGCCATCAAAAATTAATGTTTCTGCATTATTACGATTTAAAATTAAAAAAAAAAATTTTATTAACCCAGTCGTATATATTTATTAACCCAACCATATGTTTTATTAACGCAACACTTTTGTCGTAAATTCGATAACTTAGGGTTACTTTTGTCTTTAAATCCTGAATTTTGAAAACCCTTCTGTGGTCAAATTCTGGACCGTTCAAGTTTTGCCCCTTTCTCTCCTCAAATCCCATCCCCCCCCCCCCCCGCTCCTGGGGGCATGGTTTCACTTTTCCAAACTACCATTAACACCTTTAAACCATTCATTACACTCACCGCGGATAAACAGCTTCTAATTCGTCGACGATTCCTGTATATAATCCGAATATCTACGTGTTAGTTTTACAACTAAGCTCATCGCTTCAAGCAATCTTATGAAACGGATTCTTCCTCGCCGTGTTAAACGGGTAAACATTTCTTTGTCGCACAGACCTTCTTTCCCGTAATTGCTCTTGGAACGCCGGCCGTGTCGTCATTGCGAGTTGAGTGTCAGGCACACTTCTTTCTGTATACGGAGCCTAAGCCAATCAGAAAAATTGCCTTTTCCACTGTACAGAACAGCGCTTATTGATTTGGTAAGTGCGTGAGGAAGACAGGGATTTTTTAGGATCTCTCCCCCATCCCCGTACCCAACCATCTCCCCCTCCACACGCATCCATTGCCGTACCATTTCCCTCGCTTCGCTTCCCTTCATTCGCGTTTCTATCTTTGTATACCCCCGCCCCCCGCCCCCCCCCCCCCCTTCCTCCTCTCCCGTCACTTTTTCTCGTGTAGAATTGGCGTTGCAGCGGGCGATCGCTTCTTAAGGGCCCCTGCACTTAGATCGGGCTGATCGACGTGCCGAATCAATCAGGTCCCATTTTCAGAAGCGCTTTTATTTCTAGCGACACGCCGCGAAACAATGCCATTACGCACGAGCTCTTGAGTGAAGAAAGACGGCCTCGTGCGACGTGCGCTCGTGACGTCATTGTCTTCCACTTCCGACTTGGAAACGCATCCAACTTTGAAAAACCGTGCGGGACGTCACTTAACCCTCTTTTTTTTCCCCCCTTTCTGTTGGTTTATTCGCTTTTTACGCACCAAATTAGGCCTACACGAAGAGGTTTTTTTCTTCTTCTTCCAACTATAGAACTATATATATTGCTTTCAGGTTTTTGAGAGCGGTCATCAAAAATGTGAATGAAAGTTTCGGAAAGTAATTCTAATGCCAGACTTCGTGTTAATAATTGTGGAAGGCACTGACACCCACAAAAGTCATTTGAAAATGAATTACAACACTGAAGAACAAGAAGAGCTGAACAACTCGTAACTTAAAAATAAATAAATAAATAAATAAAGGTTCAACCACATTAAGGGCGCGTTTACGCAACGAGACTTTATCGCTCGCCGAACGCTATTTGCTATAGGCAACCGTTATTTATTTACGATTAATTTCCCGTTTCTGTTAAATGAATGCGGTAATAGGCAACAAATTAAATGTTATAAATAACAACACGGATAAAAAACAAAGTGCAACAGTCATTTTAAACATTGGTACAACATTGTTGCCATTTCACGCTATTCCCAAAATTTGCTATTCTCGTTGAAAAAAACAGCTTCTAGCAGTGATCAAACGACGGCAGAATAAATAGCTTCTCGCAGCGAGAATTCAAAATCCAACATGGCGTCCATTCCAGGGTTTGTCGAATCGAAGACAAATCATCGAATACCGGCATTCAGAAATCTGTCCGTCGTCTTGTACAGCAATAAAAATTGTTTTCTAGTTGTCATAAATCGACGCTGTCATGTTGCAAGCATCGTACGTCGTGCCGCGAGGCACGAGGAGGAGGTTTGCGTCCGCGTTGTTGCCATGGTTACTACGTATAGACAACTTGAAAGCCGCATTCTCCGACAAAGGCGAGAAGCAGCCAGCAGATTTAGTATTGACCAAGTAAAAGCTAGTGAGGAGAGAAAATTGTCCTTGCGTAAACGCGCCCTAACGGTTTGGAGCTAGAAGTGGAAACCCACGAAGACCACTCCATAAAAAAGGGCAGGTAAGTAAGATAAAACGGAACAGAATCAAGGGACAAGCGGAGCGACCAGTTCCCGGCTGCTTTAAAAAAGTCCTTATGCAAATTGTATTTACTAAAGATTTAAATCGGCCAACTGAACTCGCCTCAACGACCTCACTGGGCAAGGCATTCCATGCGTGGATAACCCCGATCAATGCAAAAGAAATTTTTACGGCACTCTAGCTTGGACGTCTGTGAAGCAAGCTTAAAATAATATAACAAAAACCAAAACTGGTAAAAGGGGCCGCCAAGTTCCGAATGGTTCGACCCTTCAAAGGAGTGTTACCAACACACCAAAACATTCGCCAAGATAATCGCACTGCTTAATAGTTCGCAGGTTAAATGAAAACTAGAACATTGCTACTTTCGGTAGAAATGTTCAAGTTTTCATTTAACGCCCGAAGTATTATTCGGTGCGATTAAGTTGGAGAATGTTTTGGTGTGTTGATATCACTCCTTTGAAGGCCCGAACCATTCGGAACTTGGCGGCCCCTTTTACCAGTTTTGTTTTTTGATGTGATATCGCTCCTTTTTTTTTAATTGTGTATTTACTCAACTCCACTACCGTGTAGATTGTAATAAAGTGCCACGTCAAGAAGAAATTGGTTTTCAACAATTTGCTATTACCTTATGCCTATAGGCCGAACAAGTCTCAACTTAGTCACCTCTTTGTAGGTTTTTGGTTTGGTTTTCATTTTGTTGTAATTTGTATTGTTTAGTTAGTTTTGGTGTATTGATATTACTCCTTTGAAGGGCCGAACCACTCTCAACTTGGTGGCCTCTTTACCAGTTTTTGGCTTTGTTTACTTTGCTTTCTTTTTACAGTTGGTTTATTTTCCGTGAATTGGACATGAATTCAATTTCTTTGGCAACGTTGTTTAGATTTATCGTGATACACTAGTGTCACGCACGTCAGTTATACACGTTCTCATTGTCCGAATTTTGGCTGTCCAATGAGAGACGATGCCGACAATACTAACAATGGTTATAACAATATTTTCGTACTTACGCACCCTCCCACGCCATCCCCGTTACGCCCCCAGGCTTCAAACCATTAAAGGTACGCAGTTCGTATTGTACTGCACCCATTCATCCAATTTCATAGCTGAAGCCTTCCCGTTATCATCCGTATTTATTAGTAACTAGTAACACATTTTCAACGTTATTGAGGGTCAGTTTTTTTATTTATTTTTTTTTTTATTAAAGAAAGAAGGATACCACGAAGTGAACAAACACTAATTTGTGGCAACATTACGTTACATATTCATTTAACAAAATATATATTTCTAGCAATTGCATAAATCAATAATAATCAATAACAATGGGTATTTTGCATAATTTGGCAAGTCTCCTTCCCATTACCGTGTTGCCCTCTGTGTCAAAAACAATAAAAAAATCGATGTCATAAACAATCATTTAGTCGTTTTTGAAACTCTCTTTTTACACTTTTAAAACTTCAACAAATTAACCCTGAAGCAAAAACTCCTCACCCCTATATTAATCCCCATCAATATCATTAATCCAATAGTTTTTCATTTTTTGCTTAAGTTCATTATACCCTTTGATTATTTTTAATGTATTTGGTATATTATTGAAGTTTTTCACAGAAGTATATTCAGTAGTCATTTTTCCGTATTTATTAGACCATAAAGGTAGGAATACATGGTCTTTTCTAAGTTTAGATTTAGCTTTTTGATTTTGAAGTAAATTTTTTAATGGAAAAACATTTCTTTTTGTTATCGTATAATTGTATAGATTTTTTACAGTAAGTATTTTATGTGTTTTTCTTATTTCCTTCACGCTATTTTTTTGAAACAATACTTTTAGTACTTTATTCTGTAATTTTTGTAATTTATTTAACATGCTATTGCTAGCATTACAGTAAATTTCGCAGGTATACAGCAAATTTGCTTCAATCCACACTGTGTAAATTAATTTTTTATTTCTATCGTTTACTGCCTTTCTTATTTGATATAATTTAGGCATTAGTTTTTTAATTTGGTAATAATGTTATCTACATGATCTTCATGTTTCCAATTGTCAATCCAGTACCTCAAGTATTTTATCTTACTTTCTATCTTCATGATTTTATATTTATTTTTTTTATTGTCAGCATACATTTTTTTTTTTACACCCTGGCCTAATTTCTTTGCGCCTATTTATTGTTTATTTATTGTTTATAAATAAACAATATATTTATTGTTTTGTCCTCATTGATAAAGACCTGGTTTCTCCAACACCATTCTTGTATTTTGTCAAATTACAGCTGAAGTGTACCCATAGTTTGTAAATAATTATTTTCAGAACAAAAAACACAAATATCATCTGCGAACAAAATAATATTTTCGGTTAATCTTTCAATATCATTTATGTATAATAAGAAGAGAATTGGTCCTAATATTGATCCTTGTGGCACACCATCATTATTTGGAATTTCTTTGCTTATGCCTTTATCAACTTTGGTTACACATCTCAAGACTTTAGTTTTCAAGACAATTTTTAATAATATTTATTTTGCCTCTTAGACCCATTTTTTTTCATTTTTTCAATCAGAATATGTCTGTTTATCGAGTCAAATGCTTTTTGAAGATCAATAAAATTGCAACCAAAATATTCATTCTTAGTAAGTGCTATGGCAATCTTGTTATTTAAAAATTTAAATGCTTCAGTTGTTCCCCTTCCCTTTTGAAATCCGTATTATTATTTTTTTTTTTTTGTAATAATCGAGAATTTATTTATAAAGCCAGAAATTTGGTTATCGTAATCATTTTTTTCCCCTTTTTTGTAAATGGGTCTGATTTGTTGAATTTTTAGTTTTTCAGGCCAACACTTCGTTTCAAGTATTTTGTCAATTAATATCTCCAAGAAGACCGCACTGTTATTTTTTGTATCAATTATGATTTTTAATATAATTTCATCTGCACCAATTGCACCGGTATCTCTTATTTCTTGCAGTATTTTTAATACCGTGTGTTTATCTGTTTCTCAACCCACATAGTTTTATTAATTTCCTTATTACCAAAATCAGTAAAGCATCTTACCTGGCATTCCTAAACGAGTTAATTTTTGTCAGGTAGGTCATTGGTTTCGATTTCAACACAATTTAAGTTTTTGTACCGCATTATTATTTTTCCCCAGGTACTTGAAATGTGCCCAAGATATAACGCTACAGACATAGCCTCTCACCCTGGCCGGCACAGACTGGCAGGAACTTTGCTGCTATCACCTTCTCATTCATCGAATATAGATTAGCTCCCTCAGGCAACTATAGGCTGAGCTCTGTCGCCGCTCAGCTATGATGACCCTCAAAACCATGGGCACTCTTCATGTTTAGGGCTTAATCCGGGGCATTTTATTAAGCGTGGCATTCTGACATTTATTCCAAAGCGTGTGGAATCCAAAGCGCTTCAATCAAAGTTTTGGACATTGAAAGTTGGGCATTTTGGCAAGAACAAATAGATTTAAGTTAATATTTTATTTAACTTGTTCAATCATATTGATTTCTCCCATTTCTCACATCAAGTTAACAAGTGCTCTTTAAGTTGATTCTGCTCTACATCATTACAGCAGTTGTATGATTTATAATTATTTTTCTGACTTGCTGAATTTGTCTGATTGCTTTGTTAAAGTTTAATGCGATGAAATTCTGCTTACTGCGTAACTAATGAAGTCTTCTGCGAATTATGGAATTCTAAAGGTACGACGAGTGAAAATAGTGAAAATATAGCCCTTTAGTAAGGGCTGACAGAGTAAATTCGTCGTACAAAAAGCGAACTAGGCCCAATTTACAAACTTTTAAATTCTGTTTGAAAAAGCACTCCTTTAGGCAGTATACTTTCCTTAAAAGCGAATTTTCTACTTCCTCCTTCTCAGGCAAGTTACTCAAAAATTAATTAGTAAATTGGGTTAATTTACGTCTTCGTGAACAGAAACTATTATAATAAGCAGACGAACAATCAAATGTAATGATCAAATTAATGTACAATTGAGAAAATTGCATCTGTTTAAGTGCTGCTGTGCTTTACCAATCATATATTTAAAACGTAAAGCACAACAGCACTTAAATTTTCTCAACTGTACACTTGATTATTTCAATTAAAAATCATCAATTTTTAATCCGTGTACCTTTTAACAAGGAAAGTGTAACTTCAATCGTATAACCCCCCCCCCCCCTTTTTTTTTACGGCATACTTGACGTTTTTGTTTGCATAGTACTGTTACCCAAAGTTTGCTGGAAGCAAACAGTTTAAAAACTTAAATCTCAGTCAGTGTTTCACTTTTACGTTCACGGGATCGTTTTAACTTTTGTTTAACTCTGATGTTTTAAAAATATTATATATATATATATATATAGCATTGGCTGAAAAGAGACCATTAATACCGCTAACGTTTTTATAGTCATGTAGACGTGAAACCTGTTACAACACATGGTCTGTTGTTCTGGGAGGTTGCTGCAAATAATAGGTTCCACTTATTGGTCAATTTTCCAATCATTGTGCTTTGATAAAAGTGGTCTTTAAAACACATTTTTTTAAAGGGACCTTTTGAAGGGGCTTTATGATGAAGTATGAAGCTCAGTTTATCTAACTAGAACAGAAACGTAAATCTTTCAGTGAGTGAGTGCCATGGGGCAAGGTGGCCTGATGGTTAGCATGATCGTCTCCTGTGCCAGAGATCCTGTGTTCGAATCCGGCCTCAACCACCCCTGGCATTTTCGGGCAGAGAAGGGCCCTGTGATGTCTCGTGCTCATGCCAATTGTGGCGTGTAAAAGAACCTACGATTCCGATAGAATTTACCTAGCAAAATTTACCCCCTCTCTCCTTCTGGTGCCATGGCTAACGCTGGGTGCGCGTCAAAAAGCTACAGTGAGTGAGTGCCCGTTTTGAAACAGTAGTCCTAAAAAAAAAAAGTACCAAAACAATAGAAATGACTCCTGGGTTCGAGTCCTGTTAGGCGCCACTTATAATGGCAACTCAGAGTTAGTATTCTCCAACAGATAACAACTCACCGGATAGCTCATCGAGTTTATCAAAACATTGAACACACAACTTACATTGAGCACCACTTCTGGAGACATCCAACAACTACTCCTGTGAACACCAGACAAACTCTGACTGGCGCCAAAGGTTGCTTGCCGGAAACAGCAGTGACAGAGGTGTGCGCCAAAACAGTAATACGGGAGGCGGGGGGGGGGGGGAAGAGAGTAACATAAAATTGATGTTGATGTGCCATTTTTCACATTTGCTAGTTGTAACACTACACAGGGCCACTTACTTAAACTTAGCTTCAATTCTGGAAACATGAAACAATTTGAATTCTTCGCAATATTGATAAAAAAAAATGCTGTAAGCAATACTGTAAATTTTGTCTTTTTAGTATTTTTCTGTATAGCAAAACCTTGGAGGACTATAGCAATGTCTTTGTCCTTCCGTATTCAACTCCGGAACAGCCCGAGATAGAGACAAACGGTTTTCACCATCAAATTCAGCTTCCAAAAATTAGGTTAAATGAATAAAAAAAAAAACCGGGAGTATGAAGCGGAAGTGGACCACCAGTGGCCGGAAGTGGCGGACGAGTGAGCCCATCGTCTATGGAACGGTACCAGATAGAAACAAACGGTTTTTACCTTTAGATTCAGCGTCCAAAAATTGGTTAAGATGAATAAAAAGAAACGGAATTACGAATCGGAAGCGGTCCGAAAGTGGCGGAAGTGTACAGAAGACTGGTTGTGACTAGGATGTGTCGCTGCCACCGCTTGTTTTGTATTCGTAAGTACCTGAAAAGACCAGTTGCGATTGTAGTCCGTACACAAATCAAAACACTTTTGTCCTTTAAGGATTTGACGATTTTGCAGCACTGCAGCCTTTATTTACTTATTTATTGATTTTTTTAAAGTACTCCTACGTAAAAAAAAAAATATATATATAAAAAAACCCACCCGCGTGGTCTTGATGTTAGTGGGGCTCCTTGGATGACCAAACAAGATGGAGCCTCTTGGGACGCTTCCATTGCTCCATGATTGCTAGTAGTCTTACGAAAAAAAAATTCTATTAGGCCCGCCATCATCTTGCTTTGCTGTAATACCTTTCTTTTTGTTATCCTTCAATTTGGTACCTTTTTTCTTCTTCTCCATCGTGTTACAACTACAAAGTGGAAAAAATTAGAAAAATCCTCGAGCAATTTGAAGTTACAATTTTGTCACTAGAATCGTTTCTTTTTCTCTTACGCCTCCTCCCTTCCCCCGCCCTCGTCATTTTTTTTTCTTAAAAGTCACTTTTCGACTTTTGCTTTGGTTTCGTCTGTTTTTCATTTCGATCGATAGCGTTCGATTTGACGGGAATAGCAACAAATAGGAGTTTATTGGCTCCGTTTGAGAAAGACCAGCCTTTTTGGCAAGCGACCTGGAAAATGGATGGCTGGTAAAGCGAACACGAGGTCCGCAACGTGGCACCCTAAACGGGAAAAGAAAACTTCGTCAAAGCATGGTAAAACATGTTAAAGTACTTTCAAATGATAACGCTTCCATGTGGTTGAAAGGGAGAATAGAGGATCTGCACTTGCATGTCATTATACAAAAAAAAAAAAACGCTGCATATAAGCATTTCATAAATACTAGTTGTTCCCTGGCGTAATTAACATCATATCAAAAACCAAAACTGGTAAAAGGGGCCGCCAAGTTCCGAAAGGTTCGGCCCTTCAAAGGAGTGATATCAACACACCAAAACATTCGCCAAGTTAATCGCACCGCTTAATAATTCGAAGGTTAAATGAAAACTAGAACATTGCTACTTTCGGTAGCAATGTTCAAGTTTTCATTTAACGTCCAAAGTATTATTCGGTGCGATTAAGTTGGCGAATGTTTTGGTGTGTTGGTATCGCTCCTTTGAAGGGCCGAACCATTTGATACTTGGCGGCCCCTTTTACCAGTTTTGGTTTTTGATATGATATCACTCCTTTTTTTTGTAATTTGTATTGACTCAACACTACCGTGCAGATGAGTAAGACTGTGCCACGTCAACAAGAAATTGGTTTTCAACAATTTGCTACTACCTTTTGCCTATAGGCCGAACCTTTCTTAACTTAGTCACCTCTTTATTGGCTTTTGGTTTGGTTTTAATTTTGTTGTAATTTGTTGTATTTAGTTAGTTTTGGTGTTTTGATATCACTCCTTTGAAGGGTCAAACCACTCTCAACTTGGTGGCCTCTTCACCAGTTTTTGGCTTTGTTTATTTTGCTTTGTTTTTACACTTGGTGAATTGGACGTGAATACAATTTCTTTGCAACGTTGTTTAGATTTATCGTGATACACTAGCGCGTGTCTAAGCACGCACGTCAGTATACACGTGCTCATTGTCGGAACTTTGGCCGTCCAATGAGAGACGATACCGACAATACTAACAATGGTTATAACAATATTTTCGTACTTACGCGCCCTCCCACGCCATCCCTGTTACGCCCCAAGGCTCTAAACCATAAAAGGTACGCAGTTCGTGTTGTAGTGCACCCATTCGTCCAATTTCATAGCTGGAAGCCTTCCCGTTATCTGGGAATCGATGAATAATCATCCTATGGGATTTAACATGGGGATGAGCGGACTAGCTAGCTAGTTAGTAACACATTTTCAGCGTTATTGAGGGGCAGATTTTGCATTGAAGCAGCACAGCTGGCATTCAAACACGAGTTAATTTTTGTCAGGTGGGTCATTGCTCTCGATTTCAACACAATTTAAGCTTTTGTACCGCATTATTATTTTTCCCCAAGTACCTGAAATGTGCCCAACTAAGTTTCAATAAGACACTGACGCAATGGCGTCGCGCTACAATGGTTTATAACCTCGACAATTGAATTAATGTGATGTTTGTTGTGATGTTTGTTGCCTAACTTGGCGCGACACACTAGCGTGTGTACAGACACGCCGGTCCAGCTGATTTCCGCTGATTCAACTCGGCTCTAATAGTCAGCATTATTGAAATAACAGTGTTTGTTTCTGATTGTTAGAGTGCATATCCGTTCTCATTATTGGCCGTTCGCCCTTTTTCTTTGCTACCGTGGCAAGAATGAGTCCACTCGCCCGCTTGCTGATTGTTGAAGATTCGTTTGTTTAATCCTCCCTAATAATGCCACGTCAAGTCTGCTCACATCATTCAGTCTGCTCCTGAACTAAGTCTGCTCCTAAGCGAAATATATATACTATATATAGATTAAGAAAGAATTCAAAATTGAAATTTTCTGTTCCGTGGGGGCCATTGTCAGTCAATTAGTATGACTGAACCTAATTAATACGTATTTAGCCAACACATCTTGTTCATAAATTATTTTTTTCAAAGAACAAACGTAAGTCGATCCCAGTAACAAAAATATATGAAAAAAATAAAAGTCTGAATAAAAAACGATCCACCTGAAGTCCTAAATTTTTAAAAGAATTTTTGGGAAAAATGCAAATAAGGACCATTTTTCTGGATCCAAAATGCTATTCTGATTGCGAAAAAGTGGGTCCTATTTTTTGTAATTTTTGAAAAAAAAAAAACCTTTTTTTAACTGTTATTCAGTGCAATGATGATGCTACACGGAAAAGGTTAGAACATCCAGTGAACATGAGAATTAGTTTAGCGTAACTGGCTCGTATTTTGGTACAAGGATAAGTAATGGCATGGAAAATGAAATCAAGGATTGCCACACTTTGGGGCACTTGGGGGTAAATTCCCCGCTTTTTGGATGCTCTTTTGGTAGATTTTGGCTGATAAAATTACAAAAAAAAAACATTTAAAATACAGTCAAAAATTGTTAAACCAACTTCTCGAGGATTGTAATAGTAATTCAAAGGTCCCAAGCTCGAGAAAGACAGTGATTACTAGATTTCTGTTAGACACCTATTTTTTTTAGTCCTAATCAAGAATTTATAGGGTTTGGGAGGAGAATTTGGAACTCGAAAAAGTCCCTAATGAAACACGTTAGATTCGTCCCTATTAGTTCAGTCCGAGTTTTCAGAGGGCGCCACGTGTTCTATCTGGTAATTTTTGCAAATTTTTCAGCCCAAATCTAAAGTAAAATAAATTACAACTAAGCTGGGCTAAATAATATTTAAATATAAGCTAGTTTCGTCTAGTTTTAGTTTAATTTTAGGCTAAAAACTGAGTAGAAATTCCCACATAAAACACGTGGCGCCCTCTATAAACTCAGACTGAACTAATGTGAATGTATCTAAGACGTTTCAGTCTGGGTCTCAGTCACAAATTTTCCTCCCCAACCCTAGAAATTCTTGGTTCTATGAATGCAGGGTCGAAAAAATAGTATTTGCCCTTATTTACATCTTCTATTAAAAATGTTGCTGCTTAGCCTTTTAATTTGGGCTGGCTGGCCTTCTGATTTGTGCTTTTGCCCTTATTTTTTGGTGCTACCCCTCCCCCCTTCTTGAAAGTCTGCGGACGCCAGTTTATGAAACTATGTAAGAAAGGGACGATTTTAGGGTTACCGTCCTTTAAACTGCTAAGGAAATTGCAAGGAAATTGAAAATAAGCCAACAGCGAAAATCATACACTTGAAATAACGTAGTTCAGTAAGCCACCTTTATACACTTACGTTTCGTCAGAGTGGCATGACCCAGATTCGAACCGGCTACCCAGTTCGCCCCCAGATCACTTGCATAGCGCCTTAATCGCTATGGTCACATCCTCCACTGGCATAAAGATAACTCACTGAACCCGTTATTAAGGTCACAACCGTGACCAGGGCTCCATTTGACCGAAGTTCACTCGCTGATTTTCACACTTGATTTTCGCTGTTGGCTTATTTTCGATTTTCCTTAATCTTATTTCCAGCGATTTATGTCTATTTAAGTTCATCTCAATACGCGCTAACCTTTTGCCTACCCCCAAAACGTAGCTTTTCTTTAATATAAGTAATCCTTGCGCGCCTTAAATGTACATTAGCCCGTCGTTAACTACGTTCACTCTATTAGTGTCGTTCCACATTTCGTGTAGTTTAGTTGATTTCGTTGATTATTTGTTTTTAATAATAGTAACAAAAATGTAACCACACATAAGGCGGTATGGCAGTTGGAAGGGAGTGACCCACTAACACCAACCCGACATAAAATTATGAGAAGTAAAACAACAGGCAAAATGAGCGAATGGCTGGTCAAGAGGACTGGCGCCGAGCCAGGTTTACGCAGAAACATACTCTCGTCTTTTCATAAAGTGTGTTAGCGATGTTGAATTTAGTGCTCTTCGAAAGATTTCGACGTTTTTGCTGCAAATAGTCCCTTCTGTGAGAGAGTTCCAGGCAGGAACCACCCTTACAGAAAAGTAAGCATTCTGTTTTAACAAGTGGAAGAGCCAACTTCATGGTGCGACCAAGAGTTGGGGGAGAGTAGAACAGAGGGAGGTCAAGGCCTTCGAGACCATTAAGTATGTTATACACACGCGCCAGATCCTGCTTAGTTCCAGGGAACCAAGGCCCAGCTTCCGCAAGCGCACGCAGTGTGGTAAATCTTTGAGACCTGGGAGACTTTTTGTAAGTCTGCGTTGAACAGATTCTACCAGGTCGATATCCTTTAGCAAGGATGGCGACCGCACCTGTCTTGCATACTCCGGCAAGGGGCGAACGAACACTTTAAAAGCCCAGATTTTTGTTTCGATTCTTATGGATGTGAAATAACGACTGACCAAAAAGAACGACGTCCAAAAGCCGTACCCGTTAACTTCCTACATTGCAAAGATGGCGTCAGGTCTGACGTTTGTCTGGGTTCAGACGCTGTTTTTGCCCGACATGGAAACCTAACATGCGATGCTCGGCATTCGCCTCGCTTCGACTCGTCTGGATAGCGTTCACGTGGTGAGATCGTCTGAGCCAAGACTAGTCGACGTAAACCAGGACCCAAGATAGTGAAGGATTTAACATGGAGTATCGTACGAGAAGGCTTAGGCGGCAAAACACATTTAAGTAGCAAAACATGTTTTAGTTGCAAAACATGTCATTTAAAAGTACATGCCTCTCCATGTTGGCTAGCTGTATGACTCAGTTTTTTGCAACATTCGTTGAAACGTATGTAAATGTTGCAAACGAATTTATTTTGCTGTTTTTTCCCCACATGCGAAACGGTTTGGCTACTCTAAACTAAATAAATAGACATAAATCGCTGGAAATAATATTAAGGAAAATTGGAAATTAGCCAACAGGGAAAATTATACACTAGAAATAACGTAGTTCTGTACGCCACCTTTATGCATTTACGTTTCGTCGGAATGGCATGACCCGGATTCGAACTGGCTACCCAGTTCGCCCCCAGATCACTTGCATAGCGCCTTGATCGCTATGGCAACATCCTCCACTGGCCTTTTTTTTTTTTTATAAAGATAACTCACTAAACCCGTTGTTAAGGTCACAACCGTGACCAGGACTCCATTCGACCGAAATTTGCTCGGCCGTAGGCAATGGAGAGGGAAGACAAATCATACACTCATAAGGCTCATTAAAGGAGAAATAAATAGACTTAAATCGCTCGAAATAATATTAAGGAAAATTGGAAATTAGCCAACAGCGAAAATTATACACTAGAAATAAAGGTAAGCATAAAGGTACTGAACTACGTTATTTCTAGTGTACAATTTTCGCTGTAGGCTAATTTCCAATTTTCCTTTACTCTAACTTGTGTAAATCTAACTTGTGTAAAGAACGGTATCCCTAAAATTGCTTTATTACTGGCGCCCGCAGACTTATAAGAAGAGGGGGGGGGGAAGCACCATTGGAAAAAATAAGGGCAAAAGCACAAATCAGAAGGTCAAACAGCACACAAAAAAGGGCACAGAGCAACATTTTCAATGGAAATGTAAATAAGGCAAGAAAATCGGTCTCTTACAGAAATCTAGTAATCACTGTCCTTGTTGAGCTGGGGACCGTTTAATTACTATTGCAATCCTCGAAAAGCCTTTGTTTTAACGACTTTTGATTTAATTTTAACTGTTTTTTTTTTCAGTAATTTTATCTACCAAAAGAGTATCCAAAAAGCGGGGAACTTACCCCCAAGTGCTCCAATGTACGGGCATCGTTGGTTTCATTCGCCATGCCATTATTTATCCTTGTACCAAAATGCGAGCCAGTTTATGCTAAACTAATTCGTGATCAGTAGATGTTCTAAACCTTTTCCGTATAACATCGTCACTGAACCGAATATGACAGTTACAAACTTACTTTTCAAAAATTTCAAAAAATAGGACCCACTTTTTCGAAAGCAGAATAGAATTTTAGGTCCAAAAAAGTGATCTCTATTTGCACTTTTTTTTCAAAAACTCTTTACAAAAACCTGAAAAAATTTAGGACTTAAAGAAATTTCAGTTGAATCGTTTTTTATGGGTAACCCTGTATAAAATCATCCGAAAATTATAAGCTATTTATAATAGAGCAGTGACATTTGCCGCCATATTGGCACCAGATTGGCACCAGTATGGGTTTTACAGGGCATAACTACAAGGTGCACTACATAAAAATGAAGGGAAAAACAACGGAAGACCGGATTTCTTAGGCTTAAAATAACGTTCTTTTTTTCTCCAACAACAAAAATCGCGCATTTTAGGTCTAAGAAATCACTCTTCACAGCATCGGCTTCAGTATGACGACCTTCTATTACTCTCTGCAGCGCCCCTTGCAGCTAACCCATTAAGGCTCCACATAGAGTTATATACAATAATACTACGTCGTGTCACTGCTCTATACCAATTGGTTCAGACAATGGCTTGAACTGCATCTGTGGGCAAGAGGTGGTGCAAAAAGTGGACATTTTGAATTATTTTTTAATATTATATAAAACGCTATAGAGCAGCGGCAAGTGACGTCATATTGGCTACGAGAGGGACACTGGATTAAAATGTAACAGAAAACAACAGCACTTCTACTCAAGACAGTGCTTTGAGAGCGGATTTCTTAGGCTTAAAAGAACGTTGTTTTCTCCAACAACAAAAATCGCGCGATATAGGCTTAAGAAATCCAGTCTAATAGCATTGGCTTCAGTAAGACGACCTTCTTTTCGCCCTCCAGTGTTCCTTGCAACTAACCCAGTTACCGGCTCCACCATAGAGTTATACACAATAATACTACGTTGTGTCACTGCCCTATAGAGCAGCGTCAAGTGACGTCATATTGGCTACAAGATACAATTTGGAGGTAATCGCTACAAGGTGCACAAGATTAAAATGTAAGAAAAAACGGCACTTCTAGTCAAGACAGTGCTTTGAGAGCGGATTTCTTAGGCTTAAAAGAACGTTCTTTTCTCCAACAACAAAAATTGCGCGATATATAGACTTAAGAAATTCAGTCTAATAGCATTGGCTTCAGTAAGACGACCTTCCTTTCGCCCTCTAGTGCACCTTGCAGCTAACCCAGTTACTGGCTCCACCATAGAGTTATACACAATAATACTACGTTGTGTCACTGCCCTATACTCAATGGTTTTCGATTGTTCCTAGTTTATTTCAGAGCAGAAACGAGGATTTGAAGGAAGGTGCAAGTGTAAAATCTGCCCATTCACCATTCCCACGCAACAGTCTAAAACTCTCTTCTTGGACTAGCATGCTCCAAAATTTAATAATTAATTTTTGGTTCCCCCCCAAAAAGATATTATAGAGCAGTGACATTTGCCGCCATATTGGCACCAGATTGGCCCCAGTATGGGATTCGGAGGCATAACTGCAAGGTGCACTACATAAAAATGGAAAAACAACGGAAGAGCGGATTTCTTAGGCTTAAAATAACGTTGTTTTTTCCAACAACAAAAATCGCGCACGTTTTAGGTCTAAGAAATCACTCTTCACAGCATCGGCTTCAGTATGACGCCCTTCTGTTTCTCTCTACAGTGCCCCTTGCAGCTAACCCATTAAGGCTCCAGCATAGAGTTATATACAATAATACTACGTCGTGTCACTGCTCTATAGCTTCGGAAAATGTAGAGCGCCATTTCACAAAGAAAATAGCCTACGCAATCTCTAAAACGATACTCACTGCCGACGCCAACGGATTCTAAGTTTGCCGTCGATCTGGTGGCGGTTCTGTTAGTGCAGCAATCATTAGCCTAATAAAAATCCTTAAATTGAACTTTGGTGCACCTACCCTTCGTAAACACCTTCAACTTCAAACCTGCAATTACTAAAGGTCATTTCCTGAAACTGAAATTTATATTCCACAAACACGTATGCGACAAAAATATTTTCTTCTCTTGACTACAGCCACAATGAAATAGTCTACCTAAATCTCTCTGCCACTGCAAATAGCTTCAAAAATAAATTGATCCCTCACGCTCTAAACACGTTTCTAGTGCTTCTAACATTCTTTCATGGTTAAAGCTTGTTAGGTCAAATAAAAATGGATAAAACACTGAGAATGGGTGAAAACAGTGCAAAGTAACATTTTTACATACTTTTTTGTTGTTGTTTAGTACACGAGTTTTTTTTTTGTGTGTTGTTTTTGCGTTATCCTCTTTACGTTTTAATTTCTACATGAATTTTTGCACGTGTATATTCGTGTTATTTTTTTAACTTAATGTAATAACTTAGTACAGCTTACGATTTATCTGCATGACGTAATTTAATTTTTAATTAAAATTCTCCATGACGCACAACTTTATTGTTATTTTTTTCTGTATGGAGCTGTAAATTTTTTCTATTTTTTTTTTGTCTTAAACATGTCATGTAATGCCGAATTGGCCCGTTGACAATTGCAATAAATTAAAGAGTTCTAAGTCGCATCTGAATGTGCAAAATTTTGTTATTTTCTATCTAAAATAAAAAGTATTTAAAACTGTCCTTCACAGCCGAAAATATTGATTCTGAATCAGTTTTTCACGGTTCTTAAACCATGCTCAATGGTTGTTTGCCGTGACGTCACCATGAGTTAGCCAATGACGAATGAGAACAACGGCTGTTTGGCCGTCTGATTGGACTAACCCAGTCACGTGATATGCATGTCACAGCAAACAGCCATGATATGCACGTCACTTTTTATAGTGATGGTTAAGTACAATTTTTCTACCCTACCGTATTTTGATTTGATGATTTTGGATGTAACAAGTAGTTAGGATTACATTTTTGTGATTTTAGAGAAATTTTGAAACCTTCAGCCCCTCGCTTGGCCCGAAGGCATTAACCGATTCTAAATCAATTTTTCACAGTTCCTAGAAACGGTCACTCACAACTATTTCGCACTACAGCAGTTTGAGCCGAACATTGTACTTTTTTTTTCATCCCACCCTATCAGAGATTCGAACGCTTCTTTTTCGATAAAACAATAAAACGATAAACTTACTTTAGGCACTTTTTTGCAGAATTCGGTAGGTGCTCAGCTAAATCTGGAATTTTGTTCCGTTATGTGCAGTACGGTAAAGTAATCGGAGAAGGTGTTACGTCATGAACAGGGTGACAGTATGTGTATACATTCGCCTGGAAACCACACCATTCATTGGCGGATCGAAACAGCAAAACTTAACTCTCAGTTTGTTAAATAAGCTTCAATAATTGTGCGTGACAGGGGGTTGGGGGAGAGAAGGTTGCTACACTTTAAAATCCTCCCTAACGTTTGATACGGTATACTTTGATTAAAACAACATTTCTTTAAAAAAAAGTTGTATGATTTCGCCTGAAATACTGGAACGTACACCCTTACGATATATAGTTAACCACACTTCCACATCAGAACGTACGTCTGCATAAGAAGACAAACTGAGTGTATTGACGAAAAACACGCTCCGTGAGAGCTCTACGTGAACCAGCGTGAAGCAAAGAACTGCCGAATTGTTAAGTGTTTGGGGCGTACAAGCCAAAAGGACGCGAGGTTAAATCGTTTTACCGATCGACGTACGCGCATATTACTTTCTGGAGTGGACGACGTTAAATATTTAAAATTGCAATTTCTCTACTAACACCTTTTATTCATGATCGGTGAAAATGTTCGTTGTGTCAATGCATACTGGTTGGCTTCCCTGCCAAACATTAGACAACAACAGGGAGCCGAACAGGAACGCAATTATTGACTGTCCCTTTGTTTTGGTAAGAAAAGTACGCAGCGCCGAAACGCTTAGCTGTGCTGTGATGCTAGTCACAAGGCTATAATTTATAAAATTATGTTGCCGATAAAGGACAAACTGTTGAAACGTGTTAAATGTTCACCAAACTTAACAACAAAATCCATTACACGTCTTACGCTGTTTTCTGTTGAAATGCGGAATATTTATATTTTTTATTTTTTCCTCTCACAATCAGTAATGCGACAGCAAACAATCTATATATATAATTACAAAAGATCCGCAACCCATCGGACGCAGCCATCGGCAGCGCAGCAGCAATCTGCACCTGCAGCAGCTGCAAACGATGCCATCTCCGCCATCTACCGACGGAACGGCAAATTATAAGAGTAGCAACCAAGCCCCGCTGAGATAGTAGCTACGCCCGGAACGCAACGGCCAGCAGCGCGAACATACGATGCCATCTACCGACCGAACGGCAAATTAAATGAGGGGTGAGGGGGGAGAGTGCGAGACGGGAGGGAAGGAGAGGGGGGAGGGTGAGGGGAGCAAGACGACGCGGAATGAGCGAGCGAAGCGAGCGACTCTGCTAGTCTACTATAATAATACCGTAAGCGCTCAAGGATCAACATCAGCAACAATTTTATCGTTACAATTAAAAAAGTAACGTTTTTTTTTTCATTCTTCGTGCGCGCGTGCTGTCTTTGCTATGGTGCGGTGCGGTACTTTTCCGGATAAGAAGGGATGATAAGGGAGACAAAACGGAAAGGTGAGCATGAGGGAGAGAAAAATCACGTTATCGGGGGAGGGGGGCGGATTCTCTGAGGGGGGAAGGCGTATGTGGAGGGGGGATACATTAAAACCAAAGACTGAACACCTGGAGCGCTGGAGAAATACAGATCCCAGACTGAGGGAGTCTGGGAGAGGGTGCAGTGGGGGGTGGGGGGTGTTCGGGGGCACGGAAGGGACAGAGGTGTGCGGAGACGGAGGGCGGGGAGGGGGGGGGGGACAAGAAATTGTCAACGCCTGTTACTTTCCTAAGACGACAAAACACCGGGAGAAGCTAAGTTCGGGAAATTCAATCATCGTGCAGCATGCACGGGTCCAGCTAGTTTTTGTTTTAATTCCGAATTTCAACAGAAAATAGCTAACAAGAGTCATTACTAAAGCTGTAGCAGCGACAACGGCAAATCTAAAGTGGCCTACTGCGCGTGTTTGGTGACGTATGCGGTGAGAAAAACTACAACCAACTCTTTTGGTGTATACTCTTTCAGCCAGCTATTTGTACAACTCTCGTTTAAAAAAATAATAAGCAAGAAACACAAAACAAGCATTAAAAAAAATAACAACATTAAATGTGATATTAAACTAGGGTTTCCGGATTTTCCTGCATTTTCAGGTAAACCGGTAATTTTTTCAGCATTTGACACAGTGCAACGAAACAAGTATGGAGTAAGGTCAGTCATCATTTAATCATACTAAACCATGCGCAATGGCTGTTTGCCGTGACGTCACCATGCGTTAGCCAATGACGAACGAGAACAACGGCTGTTTGGCCGTCTGATTGGACTAGCCCATTCACGTGATATGCACGTCACAGCAAACATTCAAATATTTAGGCAGAGCTCACTGGTGGGCGAAAAAAGCTTTATATAGAGGGTGCAGATTAGCTTCAATGGACCTTGAACGTTACTATGACCGAGGGTACACGTAGGTTTCTTACGTCGCTTCATCTTACGTCGCTTTACCTTACGTCGACTTGAACTCACATCGCTTTAGGAGAGATGTGGTTACACGGAGGTTGTAGTTGGAGTGAGTTAAAACGACAGCGGGGGGTCCTGCGTCGCGTTTATCTAATCCCCCCATCAAGTAAGCCCCTCTTTATTGCGAAGTCCCCATTCAGCCAGCTGGCTTTCGACTTCGTTTTAACGAAGTGACAGGTTGCCGACCTAGTTTCGTGACGTTTCAGCGCGCTCATTTCAACCAATCAAAGGGAAGCAATCCTTATAGCGACGTAGAAAATGGGTTTTAGGTGGGTACACGTAGGTTGTTCAAGCGCTTCAACTCCTTACGTCGACGTATCGAGGTGGTTTGAGATAAAGCGACTTGAAATGGTTTTAGGTGGGTACACGGAGGTTCTTAAAGCGCTCTAAGCACTACATCGACGTAAGCTACGTCGACGTAAGATGAAGCGACGTAAGAAACCTACGTGTACCCTCGGTCAATGTCGATGTAATAGGGTAGTTTAACAGTACAGTCTTGCCCTCTAGAAGTAATATGGTATCTTGAAATTTCAAAATGGCGCCAATGTTGACTCTGCCAGGTGTAACGAATCGGCAGCATTGAGAGTTTAAATGTTCTCTTTTTCTTCAGGAATCTATACCATGCGCAATGGCTGTTTGCTGTGACGTCACCATGAGTTAGCCAATGACGAACGAGAACAACGGCTGTTTGGCCATCTGATTGGACTAGCCCAATCACGTGATGTGCACGTCACAGCAAACAGCCATTGCGCGTGGTATAATGTCCTTCATTGTGTCCTTTATTGGGAGTTAACTTTTTCTAAATTAAAGATTTTTGTTTCTTCTTGCATTTCTTCTTTTCAGCTAAGTATATAATTGTGTTGTTGTTTGCTTTGGATTACTAGTGTATTTTTTTTTTTTTTTAGCTTTTATCTTTGGAATTTTGCCTAAAATCTTTTGTTCTTCGTTTTTGTTTTTATTTTAATGATTTATCGCATGTGATCCTGATTTCTGATTATTGGAAATATCATTCCTCGTAGTTTTTTTTTGTTTTTTTTATAGTTAGATTTGCATTCTTGTGCAGCACCAATCCACGCGCGGACGTCTCTGCTCTTGTGATGTGTGGGTATGTCAATTTTTTAACTGTTCTTGTACATTGCTCCTAAAAGAAACTCAACTCAACTTAACTTACCCGTGTTTAACTAACGATGTTATAGGTAGCCAGCCACTTAAGTTACACTGTAATTCACAAAAACGCTTCTGACAACACTTCTCGGAACACTTCTGAGAACAGTTTAATGGTCAAATTAAGAACGTTTCAAGTGTTCTCTGTAAGAACACTCCCAATGAGAACACTTCTCAGAACTCTTACTAAGAACTCTTCCAAGTGTTCGGAACACTTCATGTGTTGTTACTAAGAACACTTCAAGTGTCCGGAACACTTCATGTGTTCTTATTAAGAACACTTCCGAACACTTCAAAATGGTCAAATTAACACCACTTCAGGTGATCTCAGAAGTGTTCCGCCTGAAGTATTCTCAGAAGTGTTCCACCTGAAGTGTTCTCAGAAGTGTTCCACAAATGAAGAAATTTTGTAACATTACAAAACTGTATTCCAGGTGCTAAAAAATAGAAAATCAGACTAAATTGCATGAGTAAATCCAAGAGAGAACACTTTTATTTTCCTCCCCTCTTGGACTTAGAGAATAATTTGTCGCTAATTGTAAATCACTCTATTTATGGTTTCCACCTCTTTCTTAAGTCCTTTAGTTCAAACTGTTTACCCTTTTAGATGGAAACAGTGTAGTTACACTGACATCGATGCTTTCCATGGCAGGAGTAGCTATAGGCAGGTTTTTGTAGTATGTTAAATTACGATATCTTAAAAAAAATAATTACACTGAATGAAGAGAAGGCTAATAAATTTACTCCCATCTCGCATACGGGAACTGCAGCGAAGGTATCCACAGCCATATACATGGGCGGACTGGGGCAATGTGGGTTCCGGTGGCGATAAGAAACGATGTGTGAGGGATACAACCACGTAGCGGGGTTCGTGAGTGGAGCCCAAGTGGGGGGGGGGGGGGGGGCAGGGGGAGCTGAATGCTTTTTAAAATTTGAAATAGGTAGAAAATTCTTTTTTTGTGCGTGTCTTTTTTAATTACATTAAAGGTACGTGTATCTATATTGGCTTTCCTGCATGACTCAGCTTTGCAACATTAGTTCAAACGTTTGCAAAAGTTGCCAACAAAGTCATTTTCTTGTTTTTTTTTCTTGCGTGCGAGATGATTTTGCGACATTAACTCTAACCTGCGTGTAAATGTTACAAACGCTATTCTCAACGGGTCGCACGACGTACCGGAAGGATTAATGTCCCTTTAACGACGTATTATGCACAACCAGGGGCGAAAGGCATGAAGTAGGTGTCTCCAACACAATTCTATCCTTTGTTCCATCGTTCATACTGAGTCCTGACCTATGCAGCTACTTGTCGAACTTGTGTCTGTTTTTTTTTTTTACTTTTGCAGAAAACGTACGTTAAAAATTACCCTATGTAGGGTTTAATTTATTAATAATTTAATAACAATGTTTGTTGCCAGTTTCCTAAAACGAAGGCGGCACACTTATACAAAAAAAAAAAATGAACAAAGTACAGCCGAAGCATAGAATAACAATATATAAATATAGAAAACATTCATTTACATCAAAAGAACTGTCGGTCGCAGGGTAAACATGCACAAATAACCAGCAATTGGCAATTCAGAAGAACCAAAAAAAAAAAAAACTAATGAAAATAAGAATACCTTAATGCACGGTGGTGACGTCACGCCAACACATCCCCATGCTAAAAGTGTAGCCGTTATATACGGTTAATCTGAAAACCCACACACGTGACCGTGGGTTAATTTTGATGACCCACACTTTTTTGGATAATCTAACACTTTTTCCGCGCTCTACACAACCACTGCTCTACCAAGTGACATATACTTTGCAAAACTACCGTACACAACACAAATTCAACCAACATAAATAAGCACATTCGCAACCTGCGACATTTATCGTACTAACACGAAAAAAAAAAACCTCGCGTAGGCTACTATACTAGAACCCCACCCATGTAAAAATGGCCCAATCCGTCAACCTTTCGCTCCGACAGTACTAAAACTAGGCTACCGACACTTGTAAACACACCTAAATACACCTAAAGACATACGATACTCAAGCGAACAGCACATTTATAACCTGGCGACATTTTCCGCACTAACACGAAAAAAAAAAACCTCGCGTACGATGCTCGCCCCCTCCCCACCCCCACCCACGAATGAATAGTCCAAGCCGAACCCCCCGACAACCCTTCTTTCCGACGGTACGAAAACTAGCCTACTGACACCTTCTAAACACACTTAAAAACCTACGAGACTCAAGCGAATACCGCATTTTATACGCTATTTTTATTTAAACTAATAAAGTAGAAAAAATACGGTTTTACCTTAAACACAAATGTCGGTGACTGGGACTGGATATAGGGACGTCCTCGCGTACCTGAGACTTTCGCAGACAGGAAGTTTAAACCGGAAGTTTGAGTTCAGGAATTTACGTCATAATTCACAAATAAAATTTTCAAATAAATTTTTTTTTAATCTCAAATAACTACTTGTTGGCTCGACGTCACACCTTAGCATTAAAACACATATCCGGTAATTAGACCGGGTTATCCCGAAATAATTGCTTGTCTGCTCGAAACGGAACAGTCCAAAGATCGAGGGGTAGCAAAATCAAACTCGCGCTGGCGCGCTCGTTCGATTTCGCAACCCCTCGATCTTTGGACTGTTCCGTTTATCGCAGACGAGCAATTATTTCGGGATAACCCGGTCTACTTCACGGATATCTATTACTTATTTCATCAGATGCATGCAAATCCAAACGATTTTTAAAAATATTAGCCGAAGGGGCGCAAGTTACATCAAGCCCTATTCACTCTCTCCGAAATCTGCGCAACTTTCCGTCTATAGCTCGCGCGATCAAAACGTGCTGCGCCATGTGTAAGAAGCGACTACGACCTAAGCTTCACCACCTCTACTTCCGGGCAAATCCAAGATGGTGGTATCGTGCGCTAACTGCGGCTGATAGATTGATTCCCGACAGTGCGGCAAACCACACATGCATGGTATTACATTTCATAAATTTCCCAGCAAGAAATTGTATCCATGTACAGTTTTGAAGTGGGTGAACGCCAGAATGATTATGTTTATACGCTGAACTTACCACGTTGATAATGAAAGTGAAACGCTGACAGGGCCGCCGGTTCAATAGCGCTTTATTTAACTACGCTCTGAGGCAGGCGCTGGTCACGTGGCTCAACCGTCTTTTCCGCAGGTTGCGCTCTCGTGGCAAAATTGAGAAACTAGAATCTCTGTCCGTAGTTTTGCACGCGTTGCTTGAACGGTAAGTCTAGCAAGTGAGTTATCTCGTAACGAAAGTGTAGTTATTAATCCAAGGTTACATGGTCCGGTAGCCTATTCCACAATCCAACATTTCTATAAGCAAATGAATTCAAGGTAGAATTATGCCTATAACGAGGCAAACTCAATTTGTATTGGGATCCTCTGATAGAAAATGGGGATAAATACAAAACAAAAAATGAGTTTGGTAAATTGATGTCAGTACCCTTAATAATTTTGTACATGATTAGAAGGCCCCCTCTCTGGCGACGCCAAGTGAGGGAGGGTAATTCTGAAATTTCTAATCTTCTTTGGTAATTCACATTAGTCAATCCCGTGATAGGCTTGGTGATTTTCCTTTGCATGTTTTCGATGGATTTTTTATCCTTTATATACAATGGTTCCCAAAAGGGTACACCGCTTTCTAATACTGGTTTAATGATTGTCAGGTAATATTTAAGGTACACCTTACTCTCACGATGCTAATTGTGCCATCCAATAAGTACATAACGCTGTTTGCCCTTTTGACAATGCTTTCAACGTGTTGAGTAAAGGTAAACTTACAACAATCAATGATAATACCCAAATCTCGTGCAAACGTAACTTCATTTACCAATTGGTTATCAAATGCATAAGACGACAAAGGATTAGACACCCCCATATGTAACATATACAGTTTATCAGCATTAATAGGAATCTTCCACTGTTTGCTCCAAGCTAATACCTCATCATTGGAGGTCTGTAAGTGGGAAATGGACTCCCTGTTATGGAGTATGGCAGCCGTCTTGGTATCATCTGCAAATTTGCTGCTTTTAATGACGTCACCATGACAAAATCCTTCGATGTAAACAGAAAAGAGCATAGGAGCAAGAACGCAACCCTGGGGGAGCCCACTAATCATGGGGCACCAGTCAGAAATGTATTGTTCCAGGATTCCAAAATCCAAATCCTAATAGGCCCAACAATTCCAATAGTTTCAAGTTTATGACTCAACAACTTAAGATCTACCTTATCAAAAGCCTTTTCAAAGTCATAAAAAAATGAGGTCAACTGGAATGCCATTATCAATTGCAAGACAGACGTCATGGTAGAACACAATCAAATTAGTGACCGTCGATTTTCGAAACCCGTGCTACTTGGATTCCAGGAGAGAGGAAGTTTCAAGATAGGTGTAGATATGATGGTTGACGATTCTCTCAAACATTTTGGATAAAATGGGGGTAAGACTAATTGGCCTATAATTAATAGGCAGCTTACGATCACCTTTTTTGTAAATGGGGGGAATGTGCGCCTTTTTCCAGCTAGGGGGAATGAAACCATGCTCAGTATTTTTGTTGAACAGAGTCACTAAGTAAGACAGGTGCAATCGTCGATTTTAATTTCAGTAGAAAGTCACTGGTTAAGAGATCGAAGGCCACCCCCAGTATGAGGTTTTAAACGGTCAAACACTTACTCAACAGATTTCAGTGTAACAAGTAAAGGCGATTACAAATAGGAGGAGGGGATGAACCCAGGGTCCCAATTACATCGTGATTATTCTTGGTAAGTGCCTTGGAAAACGTATTACAGAAAGCATACGCTTTTAGTTGAAGGTCCTCCATGATGCTGCCGATTTCGTCAGTAAGTAAAGGAATGCCTAAGCTAGTAGTAGTCATTTGGTAGGCATAACGGGGAAAAAAAGGTTTTGAGTCGTTACTTATAGCCTCAGCAAGTTTAACTCCATACGCAGCTTTTAGTTTTTTTCCACTCCCTAGTCACCTGCTCATTCAGTAGAACGTATGTCTCATAAGAAGCCTTATCAAAGGTGTTATTCTCAAGAACCAGTGTTTAAACGTAATACTTAAAACGACAAAGGCATATTTGTTTCTCGAATCAA
>JAHWFP010082621.1:0-13498 GCA_023313725.1 Lithobius niger
ACTTCTTCAACAGATACAGATTAGCAGACACTGTGATGAGTAACTTCATCAACAGATACAGAATTAGCATACACTGTGCTAAGTAACTTCTTCAGGAGATGGAAAGTTTACACGCATTATGCTGAGTAGCTTCATCACGTAGAAAATTATCGCACAATGTTCTTAGTAGCTTCTTCAGCAAGTAGAGAATTAGTGCATACTGTGCTGAGGGTATTCTTCAGGTAGAGAATTACTGTGCAACTTGCTGCTTAACTTAGCACACGAGTAGAGAATTAGCGCGCCTATGCTGACTGCTGAGCAGTTTCTTCAACAGGTAAAGAATTAGCACACACTGTAATAGGACATCTTCAGGAGGCAGAAAACTGGCGTACATTGTTGCAGAGTTCAGCCATGTGAGAGCCGACTGGGAGTTTCGTAAACTTGACCACATGTGCCAGGGGGATGAGTGGAAATGTGCGAGTTGTCAATCCTTCTCACACGTTTTGAAGCTCTAAAGTCCTCTTATAACAATACAGCACGACGGGATCGCAACAATGAACCAGGACGAGGAGTGCTGGGATCCACGGCGGAGGGCTGGCACTCCACATGGATCCCAGCCCCCGTTTGTGTTATATGAAAAGTGGAAGGAAACAAACAAATGTAATAAATTTACTGAAACAACTAAAAAAAAACTGAGTTCACGTTATTCACAACAATGCAACCGCTGGTTGGTTTCCATTAAATGAGAAAAAGGAATAGAGCAAACGAATATAATCAATTATGGAACAATTTTAGAAAACAACACCATCTCAAACATAAAAAAAAAAATTGTTCAAGAATTCATACTAACTACAACATTGAAACGGCCTTCAAACTTTAACGTTTCTCTTTTCGTTACGTGTAGCATTGCGTGTTAACGAATATTCTACACAAACTTTCTAAAAAAAAAAAAAGGGTTTAAAGGGTTTAACGAGCGTTAACCACTCCTGGTCATCTGCCCGAAGCCCTAAGGCCCTATGTCTGCAACAGCCAGATTCCCAGGCGGTCACCCACCCAAACACAAACTTTTTTCTCGCCAAACGCAACAATGTACGTCGGACTGATAGCTTCAAAACGGATGAGAACGCCCGCTTTCCTCATGCTGGAATCCAACAATGGCTCGGGCGCTGCGCGAGTATAGGAAATGCTACGCGCCCTCGACATTGTTAGATCCCAGCACTCGGAAAGCGGGTGATATCCTATACTTCCACCCAGCGCGCACATGGATGTTTCCGAAACTCCTGTTCGACTCTCAATCCTGGGCGCTGTTTACGGCAACACAAATTCGCAGACCAGCAACTGTTTCAGCCGGACTTGAACTTAGATCAATGAACTTGTATATACACGCAGGCAATTATTTAGTATTGCGTATTACGTAAGAACAAGCCACAAGCTTTGCACTTAAACCCGCTGTAAATAATCCATTACAACCGAACCTGTTTAAGGTATAATTTGGGAATCGGAAATGATTATTAGAAACAGCGAATGTTCTTTCGCGCTCTCTCCGTCTTGGCTTGTTTTAGATCACATTACCTCTCCTTATTACGCATAATTTCTTTCTCATTATTAAAACACGTGTGCGAATCACGACGTTGAGAGGTCTAAACTGTGACGACGAGTAATTAACAAAAACCCGCCTAGGCACTCTTTTTTTTTTCGCTGCTTTTTCTATCTCGTTGTTTGCTGTATCACCCATGCATAACTAATGAAGTAAAATGTTCGGACGGAGATTGCCATCGGCGGGAGAAAGTTTTGACCACGTTTTGAAGAGGAATGGAGTTGTTGTGGGGGGTGGGAGAGGAGCTCGGCAGGCAGGGGGGGGGGGGGGGTGGAATCAACTTTTTCGGGATG
This sequence comes from Lithobius niger, assembly GCA_023313725.1. Lineage (NCBI taxonomy): Eukaryota > Metazoa > Arthropoda > Chilopoda > Lithobiomorpha > Lithobiidae > Lithobius > Lithobius niger. Next base: position 1,870 of record JAHWFP010082621.1, read on the forward strand.
TTATCTCATCCACGTGGATTTTCGTTTTCGGCGCTAGCCCCTAACTTCAGTAATTCGTTTTGTCTACTAGTTTTTGTTTTTGTTACCACCACTTCGCCGTGCATCACTCAAAGTGAAATTCAGAAAGTGGATATAAGTTACTCAAGACCCTTCAAGATTCTGACAGGTTATCTTATCTCTATCTCCCTTCGGACTCGGCTTGTAGGTGGTTGTTTGTTTATTTAGTGTCTGTGTTTGTAGGCGGAAAGGTCAGGACAGGAAAAGTGGAAATGCGCCTCTGTATTTGTTAGAGGGAAAGAAAAAAGTTTCAAGAAAAAAAGATTCAAGGCCACAGCCAAATTTATTCGCCAGTTTATGCTCACTCAAAGAAGTGCAATTTAGCCTCTGTTGCACTGTTGAAGTTTTTTCTCTTTAATATTTTGACGTTTGAAGAATTGTGTGGACTAAATACATCTTTCCTGTAAGTTTTATTCTATAAATATGCAATTTCTGCTGAGTAAATAACAGTAACAATAACACCAATAAGAATTTGGACTAACGACGAGCACATATTTAAAATGTCAGTGACTGAATTAGTTTGTCGCAGTGCCTCTTTCGCCTACTAAGCATTATAGAATTGACCGCAGACTTTGGCAAGGTACCCACTGACGGCACGCGCTATAAAACAGGATTTGCCAGTATCAGTTGTGTAGACTGGCTTCTTCAGCTTCTTTGTGTGATTATGAGGAAAAGTGACGTTGGAGAGTTCAAATAAGTTCCATTTGACGGCTAAATGATTTATTTAAGATTTGGTATGTTAAACTAAGATCTCGTATATCTTACTGCGTATAGTAGGCAACCTAAGTCGTTCTTCGTAAATTAGTTCCTTTAAATGTTAGCAGTGACGAATGGCTCGTCATGAACTTTCTCGATTTTTGTTATTGTTTGTCAGTTTCATAGTAAGGAGACCATCCCTGCTCACAACGCGCCATTAAGCCTCATCTCCCCCCCCCCCCCCCCCATCCCTGTTCACAATATTCGATTTTCAGTCGGGTAAAAGCTAAATGCAATTCACGAATGATGTCGGCGGTTCAGTAAATCAATAAACGGTAGCTGGCATTCCTCTTCAATTGTTATTATCAAGGAATGTATTGGTTTAGGAGCTGCATAGCCATACAAGGGAGCGCGTTATCAGTTCATCAGATAGCCGGTAGAGGTCGCCAAGGGTTTCGTGGTTTTCTGATGACTCCATGCCTTGGGGGAAAAGGCCTCACTCTTCTACTGTCGTTGTTTTTGTGGTTGTTTTGTTCAATGGGCTTTTGGTACTGTAGATCTACGGTACTATAAAAGGTTTTAGGTTAGCTTCTTGTTTCGAATTGCACGAACAGAATAAAATTCGGTGTAGGGAACATCTAGGACGAAGTTTGTCCCGTTTATAGGGTACCCACCAAAATAATGAAATAATTTCCCAGCGTTTTTCAGGGATTCCGGAGTAGTTGTCAATTTCCAGGCCATTTACCGGAATGTAGGAAGGAAAGTTTTTCCCACACGTTTTACCAGTTTTACTTGTATTTACGGCTCACTCGGTGAAAAAGAGTAATCCGACTTAATAAACTTTCGGTGTCAACACTGAAAGGATACATTTTATTTTACCGCAATGTCTTAAAATGTGTTTAATGCACTTATAGTGTCCGCGCGGCCTATCTTGCGTTCTCCCCAGAACGACACAGATAATCAATTGTATGTTTTTGGTAGCAGAGTGCCTTGTTGCTATCCAAGATGGTTACAAATACAATGGCGGTCCCCTCCAGGAAGGCGTAGCCGCTCATAAAATACCTGCAGAACTCAAAGATAGGCGGCGTGAACAATAGAACTAGGCTTAAAGGGGTGGCTTTGTTATTCCCCGAATTTTCCAGTTTTTTTTTTTGTGTGAAAAATCGGAAAATCCCCGAGACTTCCCTGAGTTTCAAATGCAGTTTAAACAACCTGAGTTTTCCAGGTTGGTGGGAACCATGGTTTTGGTTGGGCATGCTTCTTAAACTGGCCCTAAAAGTTAAGCAATTAATTAACAGCAGACATGCGTTAGCATGTTCGTTTCAGAAACTTGTTCAAAGGGCAAAGAGACAGACGTCGTTAAAAAAATGGTACGGATGGCGCTGACACAACGTGCTCAGGGAGGGAGTTCCACACGCCGACGACACGAAGAGCGAAAAAAAGATCTACACTCCGTGGAGAATTTAGATAGAGAAAGTTTTAAAGAGTGTCCACGAGTCGAAGATGGGGCCGCTAAGTCGAAAAAAGGAAGGTGGACCGGAAGAAAGCCCTTCAAAATCTGAAATGTCAAAATAAGGTCAGCCCGAAGGCTATGTACTCATCTCCAGAGGCTCAAGGCCGAAAAGTTTGAGTCGTTCGTCAGCCAGTAGAGACCTCAGGCCAGGCAGTTGAAAGAACGTTGGACCGTCTCCAGGACATCGATATCCTGGAGCAAATGGGGGGACCAAACCGGACTGGCATACTCTAAAATTGTGCGAACAAAGATGCAAAAAAGCACCAATCTTCATTTCTTGGTTGTTAGAAGTAAAACATTTACGTATTATGGCTAGTCTGCGAAAAGCAAGGGAAGAGATTTTGTTACAGTGTAAGGTGGATCATGAGAGGTATAGCAATTGACACACACGGATGATGGGGATGATGGTATCACACAAAAATCCAAAGTTGCTCGATATTATAAAACATACATTAATTCTCGAACAAAACATCTCTTTCTTTGTCAAAACACAACTGCAAATCTAAACCACACGTCAGTACAGCACTTAGAACCAGTTGGAAAGTAAAAAAAAAACCGTCTAACTGCCAACGTCCAACTGTCTAACGTCCAACTGCGAACTTTTAACAATATAAATAAATTAAAGAGGGAAAGCCAAAGGCTCAACAAGAGTTAAATCAATATAGATGCAAACCTATCTACGTTACCTTTTGGACTTACACGTCAGACTGTCTAAGCAGGGAATCGAACCAACGACCTTTGAAACCAAAGGACGAGGGCCTACCACTGATCCAGCCTTCGGTTTGGCCTTTGGGTCGATTCCCATCTCAAGCAGTCTGACAGTTAAGTCCAAAAGGCAACGTAAATAGGTTTGCATCTGCATTTATTTAACTCTTGTTGGCTTTTCCGTCTTTAACTCCTTATTTCACGTCCAAGTGTTCCATTCGTTCCACTCGTAGTGTGGCGCGGCAAGTAGGTTAAGTGTCCCTCCTGTGGCGAATGGAACGTGTATGTTTAAATGTAGATATGCACGTGTTAAATGCTGCCTATAAACGTTTCCTTTTGGCCGTGTCAGTATGGCTCAGCGGTAGAACCACAGCCTTTGGTTTCAAACAGTCTTGGGTTCGATCCCCCACTCAGGTAGTCGGACATTTAAGTACAAAAGGCAACGTAAATCGGTTTGCTTTTGTATTTATTTAATCAAAATAAAAACAGCAAAGGCCCATGGGAGCTAAAATGCAATATTTTTCATGAACAATGAAACCCAGACGTCCATAATGGAATAATTCTTTGTAACATTTGGGGGCCCAATATTTGTGGGTACATATTGCCCAAGATTTGAATTTAAGACAAGACTGGGTTTTTTTCCTAAAAAAAAAAAACCAGTGTGTCGTGTTGTGCAAATTAGGCTTTTTTTTTTACTTTTCAATTGATGTAACTGCTGTAATGAAGTTTGGTTTTGATTTGTAGGTGCATTCTGACGAAGAAACAGAGGTTTCCTTTCGAAAATTCCAAGTGTGTTTTGTAAAATGTAGCAGTTTTTCAAGTCAGCCTGCTGGAATTTTTTTTTTATGCTGCAGTAGGCTAGTTAACGCCGATGGCGATTGAAAGAAATCCATCGATTATCGATTAATCGAGATTAATCCGCAGCGCTCGTTTTGTAACGTAAAAATACTTACGAATTCCTGAATCAAGAAATTCGTAGCGTTCATTTCCGCACTCAACGTGCTACGTGACGAAAATCGTAAGTAAAAGACTCATCAAGACAGCCGGATATTTTTGTTTTTATTGTTAAATTTTTGCTAATTTTTGTTTGGATCGGCAACTCAGAAATTAGTAATTGCTACTCACGATACGAGTTCAGCAGCTGTTATTTCATCTTCCAACCTCTGCCTCCCTACCCCCTCCCTTTCTTTTCGCCTGGTTTTTTCCTCCGTCAAGGTCACGATTGACAAATCGCTTTAAAATTTAAAGATGGGCCACCAGGAAGTTTCCGCCGAACAGCAAGAGTTCAAAAAATGGCTTCCGTAAAAATTTGCGGTTGAAGATAACCGCAAAGGCTTTCCTAATCCTTGGGAAATCCTGTGGGAAAATGTTTAATTTAAAAAGAAGGTTCCTGGTCAAAATATTTCGAATATTGTTGCCGGTTGCATTCCTAACCCCCAGCTTTGTGAACTGCTAGGGGTGACGAGTGAGCAGCAAAAGGTCGGAAAAGTTGACTTGCCATCACGAACCTGGGAATTGAGCCTTAAGGGACAAACTTAAGGGACCGGTCATTATGTATGCCCCCCCCCCCCCCGCGGATGGAGGGCTTTTGAGGGGCGGCTGGAGGAAATGAAAGTGTGATCACCAAATTTTCGATGACACTCCCCCATTCGAAACTCTGAAAAAATTTTGACCCCCCCCCCACCTCAAGATTAAAAAAAAATATGACTCCCGCCCAAAAAATGCGCTTTTTGCATTGCTTTTGACATTTTCTGCAGGTGATTTCTTGTAGCCAAAGTAAGTAAGTAGCCTAGCACTCCCCAATGACAAGAGGAAAACGCGCCTCGTTTTTCGTACAGAGACGCGTTCGGTTTAAAAATGTTCTGTGAAACACCGGTGTTCCTACACCCCAGCTTGTGGTGAGCTTCATGCAACAAGTTTGATGAACACACTGTTTGCTTGTATGCCCACATCTGTAACATAGTCAGCACCTGAAAGACAGTATTCGAAGCCGAGGAACCGCAGGTGGCAAGACTTTTCTAGAAAGTTTATTCAAAAAAACTAAACTTGTAGTAGTTGTACTGTACTGATTGCTTCAAGACCTTGTAAGCACTCACGGGCGGGAAAAGGTGGGGCGAGGGGCGTCTTCTGAAAAGTGACTGCTGAAAAGTGAAAAGTGTAATTTTTGAGGTCCAAAAATGAATTTTTCCTTCAATTTGGTAAGTGTTTTTGTGTTACCCCCTTCTACTTAAACGGGACCTAAAAAATGTGTGACCCCCTCCCTCGAGAGGGTCCCAAAAATTCATGAGCCCCCAAATCCCCCCCTCGGCGATAAGCGGTTCCTAAACGCCAGTGGATGGGTTAACTCCACATTTCCGGTCCTGGATAAATATGCACAATCACACATAGGCTTTAACTGATATGGGTTAGCCAGGAGTGATCTTGGTATTGTTGAATTAGCATAATTATAGTGCTATTGAGCGTTGAAGGCCAACTCCGAAGAAACCGATTCAATTCTAAGACTCATGACGATACATGCAGAGGGTTCATAGTAACTACAGAATCAGAGAAAGTCAGGAAATAAAACGGTTCAGGGAGATTGGGTGTATTTCACGAATTCAGGGAAATTAATCGTGTGGGGAATGTAAACGCAGCGAAATTGACATTATTTTGCTTGAAATGCTATACTTAGCCAACCGAATTAATGATAACAGTGCAGAAAAGGTCAAAGCTCCCTAGGCAACGCTGTCATAGCTCTTATTTCCTCATGAGGTCAAATATTGATGAAGCTCGCTACTCAAGTGTAGCGAAGCAGCTCACCTTATTTATGTTAAGGAATAAATCAATAAATTTGCCTAAAAAGTGTTGCCGCATTGTTAAAATTACATTGGTTGACTTTGTGTTTAGTCGGGGAAATTCGAAAATGTGCGTCAGGAAAAAGTCAGGGAAGTTATGTAAAGATTTGACCATGAACCCTGATGTGACTTTTTTTGTCATTATTGCTGGCTCACTTGCCATCGTTGGCTGTTCAATGTAGGGTCCCTTGTTTTTTTTCGTTTACCATTAATATTTTGCAAATAATTTCGTTTTTCAACAGTGACACAACCGATGTGACATTGGGCCTACTGGTTTGTGATTTCGTATTTTAAAACAGATATCAGGAACAGATCGTATTTTAAAACTGAATCTCACATAAGCAAACATTTCCAGACTTTTCAACAACTCTTCAGATTTTTTTTTGTGGTGATTGTCAAATTTTGCTTATTTTGGGGGGTGAAAATTTTGTTAAAAATATAACTTTTAACACTTTGTTGCATATACTAGGTGCATTTTTTTTAACGTCCCATGTGTCGATCGCGGGATTCGAACCGGCAGTCGCTTGATTTGGAGATGGGGACGTTAACCATTGGGCTTGTTGCTGCTCGCTTTGCGTGTTGGGATTTAGTTTTTGGCCGTTCAGTGGCCGTCCGTTTAATATGAAGATGCGCAACAAAGGGTTAAAGTAGTGTAGTGTCCGCTGCCTATTTTGAGTTCGCCCCAGAACGAATAGATTGTATATTTTTGGTAGCAGAGCGCCTTGTTGATATCCAAGGTGGTTACAAAAACAATGGCGGCCGTTGATTAAAGCCGCTCCCTCCAGGAATACGTAGCCGCTCATAAAATACCTGCAGGACTCAAGATGCGCTGTGCAGACAATAATACTTTACATTTGTAAGCTTCACGAACTGCGTCAACAGTGTTTCAAACCTTTTTTCGCACGAATTAGATTTTGATCTCCACGCTGAGGGCACGTTTACGTAACGTCTCGCCTTTGCATTCTCGCAGCTAGAAGCTAGAAATCACCTGAAATTCCAACATGGCGGCGGCTTTAGTTCTCCCACCTATCAACGAAAACAGTCGATAACGTGAGTGAAGATGCGACTGGGAAAATTGTTTTGTCAGGAGGAATTCTTTATCTTATTGTCACGGATTATAAGACTGCAATCATTTATTCAAACGATGTCGGATTTAGCTACTCGACGTTGCGTTGTTACCATGGCAACGATACATTTGGCATCGCGATTAGCTTCTCGCTGCGAGAAGGCAAAGGCGAGTCGTTGCGTAAACGCGCCCTGATACTTTTTCTCCGTATGACGCTAAGCACCGATTTGATTAAGAAAATGTGTTTCAGTGGCCATCCTAGTTAATTATTTAATAGTACGTTTTTATATTAAATGCGTTATAACTTCCCCAAGCCGGATTGGGTTTTCCTTCCGTGGATTTTGTTTTAGTGCGTTTTCTTCCTTTGGTTTTTTGTTTGTTTTTTTGTGATGCTAACTCTTCTAAGATTCCGATGCACAGTATAAGGGCACGTTTACCCAACCACTCGCTTTTGTATTCTCGCAGCTAGAAGCTAGAAATCACCTCAAATTCCAACATGGCGGCGGTTTTATGTCTGCCGCCTCGCAACGAAAACAGCATATAACGTGAGTTCAGAAGCGTTTGGGGAAATGTTTCGTCATGAGGAATTGTATATATTATTGGCACGGATTATAAGACTGCAAGTATTTACTCAAACGATGTCGGATTTAGCTAATCTGTTTAGCGTTGTGACCATGGCAATGTTACCTTTGCCATCGCGATTGAGTTCTAGCTGCGAGAATGGAAAGGCGAGTCGCTGCGTAAACGCGCCCTGGGACGGTGGTGATGTGGGTTTCTAGCACAAGCGCTTTCATCGCACTATCCGTTATGAAACCCGCTACGAATCGGCGTAATGATACAGTATTAAAAATTGGGAGTTTTCCTTCAAAAGAACGCGGATGTTTTTCCAAGGAAGTTTTTCTTCCATGACCTTGTACTTATTAGCAGCAAGCTGGTTTCTGCGAGTGGCATCGCCCAAACGTTTTACGACTAACGTGTACGGTTTAAAAAATAATAAAAATAAAAAGCTTTTTACTGTATTTGAAGTCTTTTTCTAAATCCAGTACCATCCAAATTTTAAAAAATATCTCTAGTGTTAAGAGTCGTAAAACACAAACATTAAAAAACACACACAAAAAAATCATGCCCGATGTTTTAACTAGCTGCTCGCCGCAATCTGAGGAATGTAGACATCTGATACCGGGCATGTGTGCATTCCGATGTGTGACGTCAATCGTGAGCTTGCTATTGGCTAGTCTTGCGTTCGTAAAAGTCAACTCAACTAGCTCAACACGAGAGTTCGAACAGCTCCGATAACGAAACCAGTTTTATGTCACCTTTACTATACGAACGGAAAATCTCTAGTTTTCAAGAACGGTTTTTACTCAGGTTATCTTGAGTCGTTTGTTAGTCACCGTGCACCATACCTTCGATCGTGATACGTTAAAGTCCACCCGTAAGCCCCCATCTCTATAATGTGCTGGCTGGGCCCGGGCACAGTGATGCATAAGGTTAGTGTATGGTATTTTCACCGATTTTCACAGTAAAATTTGTGTACATAGCTTGATTCCTATAATTTCCACTCCGGTCGTTTTAAAATAGCAGATGCAAAGCCCAGGTCGTGAATGATTGGCAATTGGCGGCTGCTACTACATGGTTGACCCCCCCCCCCCGCACCCTCCGACCGGGGCGAGGGATAATCGTCTAACTGGAAAATCGCATAATTGGAATAACGTATACCGTAAAACAGCATAACGGTAAGTCGTCTAACAGGAAATTCGTATAATGGAAAATCGTCTAACTGGATTTTCGTATAATGGAAAATCGTCTAACAGGAAAATCGTCTAATGTCCCTGCCGCGCTCGCTGCGGCTATACATATAACATCTCAGAAACCGCAGTTAAACGTTTATCCAGTTAGACGTTTATCCATTATACGATTATCCATTATACGATATTCCGTTTAGACGATTTTCCAGATTTTTTATTTATGCAGATATTAGACAATTATCCCATTAGACAATTTTCCAGTTAGACGTTCGTCATACAACCCCCTCCGACCCCAACCTTCCCACCACTGAGAGCATCAACACTCTTAAGGCTAAACGTTTAAGTGTTTACCATGGCACTTTAGCAAGCCCTAAACGCTATAAGAGCGGATTAGTTAGCGTTTAAGTGCGCGTAAAAAGTTGCTAAAACAATGGCTCGGAGCCGCAAACATCATACTTCCCTGTGATCTTGCTTCAGGACTTTCTTGGCAGGTGGCTCCCCTTTTTCCGAACAAAATATTATTATACAAAGAATACCAAACAGGCTGTCATCCCGTGTGATAACTTGGTGGCATGAGCTGTAAAACATACATTAGCACACCTGTAGCTCCTAATGAAACGAGGCGCCGGAATTGTATCGACACGGAGTTACGTTGACTCCGGAATTTTCTTAAATTCTGACCCCCTGTGTTGGACCCGGAATTACAGTAACTCCGGATTCGTGATTTGCTTTAAAAGTGTCCGAAACAATCCGGAATTGCGGTAACACGCAGTTAGCGTAACTCCTGATTTTATTGATGAATAAAAAAACGTTTGCCTCGCTCGCGCTGTAGCGCTCGCTGCGGCTATACATATAACATCAGAAACCGCAACCATATTAGACAAGAGTTCCGGGAATCCCGTGTTACCACAATTCCGGATTGTTTCAGACACTTTTAAAGCAAATTACGAATCCGGAATTAGGCCTACTGTAATTCCAGGTCCAACACAGGGATCAGAATTTAAGAATATTCCAGAGTTAACGTAACTCCGTGTCGGTACAATTCCGCGTCCCTCAATGAAACTATCGATCCGGAGGTGTCTTTTAGATAAATATTACAGTTCGGAACAGATCTTGGAGTCCGTCGATGAGAATGGGCAATAACCATGCAGTATAGGAAAAAATGCCGTCACCGGACGACTAAACGTTGTCAGGGAATTTGGAAATATCACTGGCAATTCTTAGTAAATAGAAATAGTAAATATAAATTCCAGTAAAGTAGCCCTATACCAGTATATGAAAATTTCCAGTAAATGGAACTACCCAGGCTTCCAGTAAAATACCCATTGAATGGAAATACCCAGTTAATGCAAACTACCCATAAAAAAACCTAGTCAAAGGTAATACCTACCATAAATGAAATATTCCAGTAAAAAGGACATATATCCTCTCACTGTATTCGAGCATCCTGCGCTGAATAGCCTTTGCAACATTTACTTAGGTTAGAGTGAATGTATAGCAAGACCGTTTTCCACGAGGGGAAAAAGTGGGAAAATGAAAAGTCTTTTTGCTACATTTACAGTTTCAACTAAAAAATGCTGATGCAAACATGTTGACGTTGCCTTTTGAACTTAAAGTGTCAGACTGCCTAAGCGGGGAATTGAACCCACGACCTTTGAAACAAAATTCTGAGGTTCGAATGTCGTGGCTACAGTTCCCCGCTTAGGCAGTCTGACACTCACTTCCAAAAAAGACAACGTAAATAGGTTTGCATCCGTATTTATTTAAAGGAATAAAGGTCTTTCTGGTATGCCGTGCGCCCCGTCGAAAATAGCGTTGGCAACATTTACACAGGTTAGAGTTAATGTCGCAAAATCATCTCGCACGAAAAGAAAGAACAAAAACAAGAAAATGAATGTGTTGGCAACATTTACATGCGTTTGAACTAATGTTGTAAAACTGAGTCGTACAGGAAAGCCGACTGAGATGCATGTACCCTTAACCCTTCTCGAGTCCATTTGGCTTTCTGTTTAGTTTCAACTAATGTTGCAAAACTGACCCACACAGGAAAGCCAATCTGAATTCAATCTGTCAATCTGGGAAGCCAATCTGTGGCCTTAAAACCAAGTCTTAATACCAAGCCTTAATACCCATTAAATGAAAACGACCGGTGTTGAAATACCTAGTGATTGGAAATACCTAGTAAATTAAAACTTCCGGTAAAATACCTAGTAAATGTAACCTTCCAGTAAACAGAAATGTATCGTTAACTGCAAACTATACGTGTAATATTCCCAGAAAATGGAAACTTCGAGTAAAATACCCAGTTAGGGGAAACGTCCTATGTAAAATACCTTGTAAATGGAAGCTTCCAGTAAAATACCTACATCTATACCTGTAAACGCAAACTTCCCGTAAAGTACCCAGTAAGTGGAAGCTCCAGTATAACACCCAGAAAATGTCAACTTACGGCAAAACACTATGTAAATGCCAAACGTCATACAAGCAACCAAATCAAGAATGACTTTGCAGTCAAGTGGTAAATATCCTTATGGGGTATGCGGGGCATTTTCAGATGTATATATAACGTATCCCGTTCGTCGGATTGACGTCGGCTCTCTGCGGTAGCAGTACTTTGAGTCCCGGGTGTACCTTCATGGGACCAAAGACGTATTCCAAAAGAAAGGTTTGGTAGCTGTATTTTGTTGGTGCTCACTCATTCATACATTCGTCCATCCACAACTGTTTTGTTTTGTGTGTTGTGTTTCCATGTGGGTTCCCAGCGTAACGTGTCGTAATATTTCGCGTGTTACCGACTTACTAAGTATCGCCATTATCCTTAACATTGCCTACCGCTTGACCTTTTTCATTGCTACCGTGCCAAGACTGAAAATGCGTTCCCTTTTTCATTGCTATCGTGCTAAGAATGAACATGCTTCCCCTTTTCCGTTGATGCCGTGAAAAGAATTAACGTGCTCGGCCTATCACATTAATCAGCTGAGTTTGGATTGGCTTTCACAATAATCATTTC
>JAHWFP010082622.1:5035-20225 GCA_023313725.1 Lithobius niger
TTTGCACCTTGAGTGGTGAGCTCAAGATTTTTTCTAGGTTACGAAGGGGAAGGGGGTCGTCATTGAAAATTACGTAGCCACATTTTCATTTCCTCCCCCCCCCCCCCCCCACGGTCATAACTAATGACGTAATGACAGGTCCCTTATGAGCTCGCATAATTCACAACCTTTCCTGGATGTGTGTTTGTGGGCTTTTAAAAATATCGTGGCGTTGCAGTCCGGGCCTGGGTGTTACTACCCAGGTGTGCCCGTAACCATACTAAAACTTTTGTCTCCTTCAAAATAATTCTAGTATAAGGGTCAAATTTGAGCCTTTTCATCTGCACCATCAGTTTGCTTCAGAAGACATAAGCCAGAAATGTATTTTAAAAATAAAAGGAGGTTTTATACAATTCTTTGTCCCGCTCCGCAACATTCTCAGCAAATATTTTCGATCTGCATGTATAGGCACCCAGAATTTGTACAATTAAGCAAACTAAAGGAATGAAAACTAAATTACCATGTAATATTAAGGTAAAGAAGTCATTTCTAAAGTCTACAACTAGTCAGCCGGTAGAGAGGTGGTACAATAATTTAATAGTTTATTTTCTATATTTCATTCCTATTCTATTAGGATCATTCAATAATTCGGGAATGACTGTTTATTCTGCAAGAAGCCCGATCGATGTCACGTGGTTGTTTCACGTTAAGATTCTGATGGAATTTGGCTGAACATGTTTTCATGGTTTTGCGACTAGGGATTTAGCGGCCTTTACTGGTACAAATGTTACCCACAAAAAGCATATTTATAACTAAAATGAAAATACTTGTTTAAATTGCGAAAAATTTTCTTGTTGGCGACAGTTCCCTGGCGTTCGTTTTGTGTTTAGCAGACAAAAAGGCACCAAAAAAGTAATAAAATAATTCTAGCCGAAATTCCGCTTTAAGCCAAAACACTAACTCTTTTTTTTTTTTTTTAACGATGTGCGTGCCTAAACATCACAACTTCGAATTTATAACCAGTGATTGATTGGAAAACAATCGACTGTCGTAAATCACCCTTGATTTATTGTCGTCTGCTCTTTAGATCGTGTTAAAATAAACGCGTAAACCTTGACACTTCGTAGTTTTTGCTAAATGTTTTCCTTATAGCTTTCCATTTTCATTTTGTTCTTTACTGTATCGATGTTCTAAGCCGACCTTAACACGCTAAAAGAGATAAAGTCGCTGCGTCAGTGGGCAAACCCGGAAGCAATAATATAATTAATGCTTCAAAAACACCACCTTCTCTTTTCGTTATTTTTTTTCCGTGTTTAAACCAGCCTCCCTGCAACGTTTCAGTTAGAAGATCGTGAGGAACAGACCGATTGCCTCTGGCTCCTGGTAGACAAATGCCCTCAGGGCCCTCTTGCCCCCATCCCCTCTGCCAGTCCCCCCCCCCCCAACTAAAATACTATGGTCAGGGTCAGGGCATGACAGGGAACCATTTAACAGCAATTAATAAAATAACAGGAACACCCATCTCTTCCTCCCTGTTCGCCCTTACCTCGAGAAAAAAACCAAAAACGATCCTCCCGAAATTGAAGGCCGTTTGAGGCCAGGGTTAGGACAATCGACGTCTTTATCGCCGGTCTGGGGTTAAAGAAAGCCATCGTTTCACGCTTTAAAACTGTAATATCTTAATTAAATATTCGGTTGGTTGGCGGCTATAATCATGTTGTCTTTATTAAGGGTCGCGCCCTTCTTTCATAAGCTGAGCGATACCTTCATCTAGATTGTAGAATGTATTGTTTCTTTCTAGTATTATTTTTTATTTTGCTGTTCCTCAAGGTTCAGTGCTGCACCCACCCATTTTCACAATTTGTAGGCCTAATTACTAATATCATTAGAAGATAAAGACTTTTTGAGGACGTTCACGTTAGCTTTGGTGTTAAAAAATAAAAGATATTAAAAAAATGGAAAGAAAAAAAAAACGCCTTCGCACTCGTTCTAGTGTGGCGAATTGTCGAGAAACTCTCCATACGAAGAATTAAGCAACGATTGCCTAAAGTCTTTGCAAGTGAGGGTCTGGTTGTCTATAGATGGGTTTCTTTGTTTCGTGTCACCCATAATTAATAAACCGGAAAATAGCAAAATGTCCGCAAAGCAGTCTTACCATAACTGGCTCTAAGACAAGTGTGCAGCCATCATTAAGAAAAAAAGATTCACCTATCGACTTGTTGGTAATTGTTCCCTTTGAAACCGCCTGTTTTTTTTTTTTAGGATTTCTTAATTTATTCCTATCGTGTTATTTTTTTTTTTTTTGACGAAAAGTTAGTAACAAGTAGGTCAAGCATAATCTTTGGTGTCCAGTAGTTTGTTTATAATGGGACAAGGTCACCGTATAGTTAGTGACGCTATTTTGTATTCCAGAGGACCTGGGCTCGACCTTGAAATTTTGCAGATAGCTGTAGTTTAAGCGTGGAACGTGCTTTTTGCTGGTTTGGGGGTTAGGGGAAGCGTAAATTTAGAGTTACCAATCAACCTCAATACTATTATAAGAGCAGAGTTACGTACAGTATTTTCGTCGTTGTTGTTTTTGCTGTAGGGAGCACGAACCCAAACTGGGCATTTTGTTTTTGCTTTTCAATAATACAACAATGAACAATATATTTGGCTTACAACATTGACGTGAAATTAGATTAGATTAGATTTCTTTCCAAGAGTCTACAACAGTCTAAAATCCATGCGCTCTGTGTATGTGTTTAACTTAATTTGCCAAACCTACGCACTGTAGCCAACCTTCCCTAAGGGAACAGATACTAAACGAAACCAAAGTAACCCTAACGTAGCATAACAACAACATCACGAGTGACGAATTGTTGCTTCTCCCCACTGCTAAATAACGGAAGTTCAGCGGACACACTAAGACATACGTAAACCTGTTAGAAAACAAAAAAAAAAGAAACGTCAATTACTTTGTAACACCGTGCAGTTAAACACGCACTGGTTTGACGTTTAAGGTAAGTTAAATAAACCAAAGTCGACGCGCCATTAAGCCTCAATCCCCCCCCCCCCCAAGGTCAAAACAGCAAAGGAACACATGATGTTACCATGTTTACTAAGCTGTTTTCGGGCAGATCAAGTTATACACGGTAGAACTATTATTTTGTAGATGCAGCTTGTTATTGCCATGGTTACTAAGCTTGTTTTTAAGGATAAACACGTCAGACAGGAAAACTTGAGACGTCGTTACAATAACTCTTGAGACGTCGTTGCAATCTGAGACGTCGCTAAAATTGTGAGAACTGAAACGTCGTTACAGTAAAAATCGTTACAAAGACGTCGTTACTGTAAATCTGAGATGATAGTTAAAATTTGAGAACTGAGACAACGTTACAGTAAAAAAACTAAAAATCGTTACAATAACGAATCTGAAACCTCGCTAAAATCTGAGAACTTAGACGTCGTTACAGTAAAAATTGTAACAATAAATATCTGAGACGTCGTAACAATAAATGTTAGACGTAGTTAAAAATTTGAGAACTGAGACGTCGTTGCAGTAAAAATCGTACAAAAACGTCTTTACAATAAAAAATGTTAACTTTTTTGTAAATTAACATTTTTATTTTAAACTATTGCGTAATAATGAGTTGTAAGTGTAGTAAGTAAAAGCTTAAATGCGTACTACAGTGGGATGAAATAAATTATTAAATAAGCTTTTGTAGGAAGCTTATGCGATCAACTGTTATGCCTAATAATGCGGCGAAGCAGTGCGCGATAAATAGCGTTGCTAAGTTACACAAACAAACGTAGCAAAGCGTATTTTGAAAGAAAAGATTGTGACAGTGTTCCGGATTGTTTTGGCAGGGAAATGTATACTTTTATTTGAAATTAATGCAACGAACCCATCGGAATATGTAGGGTGGCAACGATTGAAGCAAGTGACGGCCGGAAGCAGTGTCAAATTCAAATTCTTGCCATGTTTTGCATCACTGCGTCTACCAATGACAGCTACAGGATGTTCCTTTACTGATACAGTATTAACCTCTTGACTTGCAATTTTATCTTATATTTGTCTTATTTTTGTCTTACATGCACTTCCAAATCCATAACTCGGTCAAATTTTGACCGATTTTGAAGTTTAAATACACCATTCGAACCGTTTTTTCGAGAGCTATCCATTTTCGCTACTGAAAAGTCGGTAGCTGAAATAGTTTTTGAATTATTTAGTAAAAACTAAAATACAACCAAAAATAGACCTCAAAAGTTTGTTATGGAATCCACAGTTGGAAAAAAAAACACCTATATCAAGAAAAATATAATTCTGAATCAGTATTGGGTGTGCTATGGTACCAATTATATTGGTAACAGGGGCATTGTCAGAATCTTGGTTGAAAATCATCCTCCTTACAATGGTGTCAGTTTGTTTTGAATTTGTGAGCCCATAACCATAATTTGCCTCATATTCAAGCCGCCTTACCATCCCGTATACATGCACCAATGCAAGCAGATATCTACAAACATCAAGTATGAACCCAACTCGAGCATTCCAACTGATTTCAATCTTGAATTCTGTTGCTGTACTAAATTCATTACTACGCTGCATGACTACCACTAGCGAAATAATGCTGCAAGTCAAAGGATTAAATTCAGCCAATGAACAACGACTTTGGAAAGCTACTTTACACACTCTTATCACTTGACTCGGTTCTGATTGGAGAAATTTGGGACATGATTAGGAGGACAAATGTTCGTCAGAGAAATTATCTTAACTACATGGTGCTACTGCATTAAATAACCTAGCCTAACCTGCATTATTTGGTAGATGGTGTAGTAAAATCAATTATCTATCCGTCTTATTCCCTACCACGTGTAGTCACTCACTCGATTTTCTTATATAATCTAACTAGCATCGTACCCGGCTTCGCCCGGGGATTTGTTTGACCCGTGGTTGTTTCCCAGTATTTGCTCGGTGCTGCCTGATCGCTCAGTGCAACAGTCGATTTTTGTTTGTGTAACACTCCCCCTTTCCGCCAATCCTCTCCCTCCCATCTCCCCTCCTCCTTTTATCCCGTCCTCTCCGTCTCCTCTTGGTTTCCTTCCCTTCCTCCTCTTTGCTATACGTAGTTGAATGTTGATGGTTATTTAAATTAATAGCAAAACCCTCAGAAATTCTCTTTTAGGTTGAGTTAATGCGTAATCGTATGCTTAATGGTAACAGCTCACTTCCCTCCCCCCCCCCCCTAGTCTTTCGCAGTGGCTTTAGAATGTGGGTCAGTTGATCGTCTTGTCTGGAATAACATCTGTCTGCAGTTTAAAACTCTTAAATTACCCCCTAAAAAATGGATTAGATTTTAATAGAGTGGGCCGTTCTTGGTCATGTTGATGGTCGTGGCAAAAATGTTTACGATGCTTTTTTTTTGCGTGAATAATTTGTTCCCTTTTCCGTGTGTATTTTTCAGCCTGCCCTTGAGCTAAAGAACGACACACATCGACAAACGTTAGGAAAAAAAATAAAATCTTACCTTTTTTAGTTGTCGGTTCATTAAGTAGTGTGGGATTATGTCATTTACGCCTGACCAGCTTCGTGCAATGCACAATAATCGTTGCATCACGATATTTTTTTTTTAATAACTAAATTCCACCTTTTTTCTTCTCTCGTCGAGAGGTTATTTAAAGTAAAGTAGGTTAGGTCTATATTTGGTGATAAAGCTATACAGGTCTTAAAAACAACACGTCTAGAAGTATGGAGCGGCATTCAGCATTCTGCAAACATGAACCCTAAATTACTCACGTTATAGATTTCGACAGTGGCGTGTGTCGGGGGAGGGGGTACCAGAGGAGTATTCCACTGTCCTTTTCTTAAAAATGCTTTTTTAGTAAAAAAAAATAATAATAATAATAACCACCGACATTTCAAAATTTTCATATGGAATTTGCGGATTTTTGCGGTACTCTTATGCAATCATACTCGTATGATTCAATTTTGCACTTTCACAGAAAATGTTTAAACCGGAAGAAATCTGGTAAGGAGGGTGGGGGGGGGGGGGGGAAGGGCCGGGAAGGCGGAACGAGAAAAAACCTCTGATCATAATAAAGGCCGAGCTATTGTCCAGAACAGGACAGAAAAGTGCTGAAGCCAACTGTTTACTTAAAAAAAATAAAACAAGAAAGTTTTCTTTGATTACTGGGTAGGCGTGACATTTGTGCACAATGCAGGAATGGCATTCGGGCACCTGCAGCACAATGCAGAATTAGCATTCGTGTTCAATGCAGGATTGGCATCCGTGCTCAGTCCATAAATGGCACAATTCTGGAACGGCAGTCGTGCAGCTCAACATAGAACTGGCTGGCATTCGTGTTTAATGCATGAATGGTACAATCAACGAATGGCATTCGTGCAGCACAACACAGAATTGGCATTCGTGCACAACGCAGGACTGGCACAATCCAGGAGTGGCAGTCGGGCGCAATATAAATAAAAACTACAATGCTTCCGCCGCACATGGAGGCCGTCTTCGAGGTATTATATCCGTTTGCTCACCAGATGCATAGGCAGGGGGGTGGCGGGGTAAAGACAAAGCGGACAGAGGTGTAATTACAGCCCCAAAAAAATTTTCAGTACACTTTTTTCCGAACATGTTTTAAAGATTTTGAGTTTTTTTTTTTCAAAACAAATATGCAAACTGCAAGCACATGCAGTACCTTAATAATCTTGACCAAAAAATTAAATATAAGCTAGTTTGATTTTGTCACCTTTATGTCTACGTACAGGTAGATGTGGAAAGCTCCTGTTTTATTTTTTTTTTATTTTGGGAGGGGAGGGAGGTGGAAGAGGGCGGTGGATGACGTAAAAAGTATCACTTAGATATTTGTGAACGCATGTATTTTTTTATGGGGAGCTGGAATGATGAATTGTCCCTCTAGAAAAAACTCTGCTACGGCTCTGGAGCTCCGCACCTTTGTTTTTTACGTTTTAATGCCTTGAAGATGGTCCACATGTAAGGGCGGAAATATTGCTGTTTTTTTTTTTTTAAAACTAGCATCATACCCGGCTTCGCCCGGGGATTTGTTTGACCCGTAGTTGTTTCCCAGTATTTTCCCGGTCGATTTTTGTTTGTGTAACACTCCCCCCTTTCCGCCAATCATCTCCCTCCCCTCTCCCCTCCTCCTTTTATCCCGTGCCCAAATTGTGCCCAAATGCCATTCCATGTTATCGACCCACGCCTCCTGACATTATTTTTCTTTATTTTCATCAGCCCAAAATGAGCTTTATTTTTCCCGTTATTTTTGTCCAGTGATCGAGTAATCAATGTGGGTGGATCGTCTTTTCGTGATAAAACCATATCACTTCGGTTCCTCACAAGTACGAAAAGAAAAAAAAGTCGTAATGGATGTTTGTTTAATTTTTTTCTGCTGTTAAGTTATCAACAAGTTAACAGTTTAAGGAATCGCCGCAACCACCTCCTAATCACCTCGGGTGGATCGTAGGCTTAGGTTTTGGCGGGAATTATGGTACTTCAGTGCACTGGAAAAACATCTGTTTTAAAATAAACACAGTTGAGACACACCTATAGGAAACGTTTTTAAGACGTTTTGGCTGAAAAACACAACAGCGTTTTACAAACAGCAGGGGGCTGAGAAGAAACCCCTCAAGCTACTAGGTTTATGTTGCGTAAGACGTCGAATCCGTTTACAATAAAATTCAATTTACAAGAATTTTTAAACACATGCTTGAAAGACATATATAGCCACCGACGTGCTTAAAATAAATTAGTAACGTTTTTATTTTAAAACTGTAGCTTTTGTTTTACAACACTGCCACATACGCGTTTTCTTTAAACACTAGTTTCAAAAACATGCGTTGTAATCAAACACTACTGTTTGAGTGTTTTCCTTTTATCACTACACCGTGATCTCGTGTTTAAAAAATATTGCAAACTGAACACAAGTGTTTAATTTTAAACGCTTTTCACGTGTGCAACACTATATTTTGTACAACTCTTTCATTGTTGGATCATTGTTGCAGCAATGGATTTATATCATGAAGACACACTCCTGCAACAATGAAACCGTTGTCTTACCACTAGTAAGAACCATGGCTAGGCGTGGGTTTCTTACTTACGTAAGTAAGAAAACGAAGGCGTGGGTTTCTTACTTACGTAAGAAAGAAAACGAAGGTCTTTGGTTCCTACTTAAGTAGTAAAAATACAATCGCTGTCCATATTTACGTATCCCAAACCGTTTCGAAAGTATTATGAAACTATTTCACACTTTAAATTAACAACTATTTATTTTTAAAATAAAAAAAAAGAATTTTAGGCATAGTAAACGAAGGCGTGGGGGTTCTTACTTACGTAAGTAAGAAAACGAAGGCCTTTGGTTCTTACTTATGTAAGTAAATCTAACCTACTGCTCCTATCAATGTTTGTATATCAATATTTACATATCAATGTGTCCAAAATAATACATTTATTACAGCTGAAAATGACTCAAATGAAAAAGTTACAATTGATAAAAATGGCATTTATTTGCAGTTATTGAGTTTTAAAAACGGAATTGGAGCAAAGAACATTCCCGACAACAATGGTTCGTTATGCTATAACAATAATGGCTCGGTTACTAACAATGCAAATCTTTGTTGTACAAATATGTTCGACGATGGTTCGGCAACAATGCACTAACACTGTCGCTTTATTGTAACAATGGCTCGTTCGCTAAAGATTCAACTCGTCGTTGTACAAATATGGTAGACGATGGCGTTCGGCAACAATAAGGTAAGACTTTCTCTGTTCACCCGAGCGGCGAAGCCACGAGGGCAATAAAGCGAAAGTCTTACCTTATTGTTGCCGAACGCCATCGTCTAACTGACACATAAACGCTAACGTTTTTATCGTGTTTTACTGAACGGTACTGACACGCTTTACTTCGTGTGTTACCTTCGTGAACACTAGGAGCGGTCAACTCAGGGCAGGGTCCGTGTGTTAAAATTACAACTCTGAAAGCTAGTAACTCTGTCATACGTAAAATTTCTTTGACCAAACTAGAAACCTATAGCTTCCATAGAACATTTAGATTCTATCGAAACAATTTGGAAATCAAGTCTTGATAATTGCAATTGCAGGTAGAAATGCCCTTTATGTCGTAATTACATTGTTTAAGCGCGAGCAGTTATTCTACGTTAACGCAACAACATAGTTAAGTAATTGTTAATGCATTTTTGTTGGTCCAATCCAACCGTCTGCTAACTCGGATCAACAATGCCAAGTCCAGGCGCAGCAACAATCAACTATGAGTATACAAGAAAGTTATTACCATTGTTTGCAACAATGGCTCGGAGGATACGGCGTGTATCTCCTCGGATTCAACAATGAACGTTCCTCGGCTTCGCCTTGGAAGTATTTTGTTGTACTTCTCAGAGTTACAAATGTCGTATCCTCCTCAACTTTGTTGCAAACAGTGGCCATAACCATTGCTTATTTGCCGTTTAAAGAAAAGAAAGAAAAGAGGTCACGGGTAAAATTGTTTCTTTAAAGTACATTATGTTTTTTTTTTTTTTTTTTTTTAGCATGAATTCATTATCTCACGGTCACGGTTAAACGACTGCACGTCTTTATCAACCATTATTTTTCATCAAATCATCGGCGTTGATGTGTCGGGCGATTTTTCTTCGAAGAAGTGGGAGGTTTTGGATCACAGCCTAAAACTGAGCAATTCGTCGATGGACAATAATCGATTCTAGCTTTACTATAATGCAGTGACCTAAAAGATAGGAAGAGATAAAAAAAAATAATGAAGTAAAAATAACAAAAGCTTTAAGTATACGGACAAGCTAAAAATTCATGCGAAGTACGCACGGTCACATCTACTCGCTTCCGGTGATCAAAACTACTTTGCAGTCAAGCGTAAACTAGCGTATTTAAATTCCAGCGCAAATCTTATTATACAGAAGCGGAAACAGAGGGTGTGCGTTTGGCCAAACTAAGTGTTGAATTTGCGCAGCAACGAATACGGAAGTAATATCTTGGCTGGTCTTACTTTTTTTTTTTTTTTGGTATGTAAGCAGTAACAATTTAATAACAAATATGCCTAGTTTAATTTCTGATCTTATTGACGTAATTTATCCATTGTTGTAGGAGCGCTATTATTCAGGGCAGGATGCTACGTTTGCGGATGCGTGAGATAGCACTGCAACTTCCTAAATTTAAGTTAGTTTTTTGGGGGGCTTGGAGATGATGAACGAGGTTTTTTTTCGTCGACAGTTTGCACTTCCTTTGTGGATTAATATCAGTCTTTCAGTGTCTTTCAGCAACACCAACCAGACTCGTCTACACTCGTTCTTCTGCAGACAGTTTCTTTTGTCACCCGTGCTGTAGTCTGTTCCACATTATGTTTGCAGGAAACTGAGTGTATAATACCACGTTTCCTTTCACCAACGAGTGTAAAAAAAGTGCCTATATCCCGCTCGCAGACTCTAACGGTAACTATGTTGAGAGTCTTCAAGTGTTACGGCCACATGCTTTCACACTCGTAGTGCTGTCACACGTCGTGGCGTCACACAGTTAGTTTCCTGCAAACATAATGTGGAACAGACTGTAGTTACTGCTACGTCAGCCACGAGTACCTTTCAAAGTTACAGTCAGAACTGGGCAAACTCAAAAGAGCGTTCTAAAAAGCAGGAGTTTCGTCACTTCCAGCCAGCGCACAACTCGTTCTGCCCACGAGGTGATTAAATAGTTGAGTGACTATCTCTTGAGTAATGACAGGGAACGTCAGTTTTGCTCAACAGACAATTTTGGACTACTCTGCGGTATAGTACATTTGCGCGTGGTTATTCTGTAATTTAAGTTACCAACTGTCTGTAGAAGGCCGTGTTTGACGTGGCGCTTTTGGAATGGCTAATGCGGACATTAGCACAAAGACTTCTCTTAGGACATAGAAGTACGGAACTGCGTTTTTAGACCCTGTTCCAGCTTATGACGCATTTTACAGCGTTGGTCGGCTTTTGAATTACAAAATAAACCGAATTCGTAAGAATTAAAAAATATTCTTCCACGTAATGACGGCTCGGTGGCAGATGCGTTGGTGTATATCCCTAAGATGCACGTTACGGGTGATCGAAATGACCCAAACTTTTCTGAACACATGTTAAGCTTGTATAATGAACCGGCTAAACATTCAACCTTACTGTACGTTTCAGAATCAGCAAACATGTCTTGCAATGGTAAAGAAGGACAAAATGACGACCCCCCCCCCCCCCACTCCCACCCCCTATGATAACGTTGGAGCCGAAGAAATGTCCATGAAGCTGCCTGGAAGCCTGGTAGTTTCCCACACCAAAGTGACAAATAAGTTTGGTAGGGACTTCATTAGGCTCTTCAATTTATTTATGGAACAGATTAGATCAGCTTTTTCAGACTATCGATTAGCCACCACGACCTAACCCGTAATCGTGGCCAAATAATAAATAACCGAACTGGGAAGTTGGGCCCCCCCCCCAATTAGGTCTGCTGACACCAAGGGTCAAGCATCGGTTTATTTTGAACACTTCCACACACTGGGGAAAAAAGCCTGACTAGGCTGGGCCTCGACCCAGTCGAGACTTCGAGCCGACCCGACCACACTGGACCCGTGACGGACAGCTCGAACTAATACCTTGAGAAACAGACCGGATTATCCGAAATCCTGACACCGTGTTCCAGCGTGGAAAGGAACCGTGCTCAGGCCCGCTGTTTAGAGAAACATTTTGACACTGCAAGCAGATTGACACTACATTTTGACACTACATACAGAAACGAGGTAGAGGGAAAATGGAAGAAGGAGGGAGGGGATGAAGGAAGAGCGGTAGCTTCTCGAATATTGTGTTGACAGAAAAATTAACTTTAAAAAAAAATTAATTTGTTTTGCGCCTTAAGTCGAAGCAACATAATGCTTGTATGGCTGAACCGGCTCAATTTTGAACATTACCAGATTTTTAGAGAAGAAGAAATATGTGGTAAAGGAAGGTGCCAACCCGGAGATTCGATCCGGGAAACTTCCGATCATCGTCAGGGCCGAATGATTGGCCAGAGTTGGCCAGAATAGTTCCCATAGCCTCTGAAGGAGCATGGTAGCCTCTCACACTACCCTGGCCAGCAGTCCTGGCGGAGACTTTGCCAAGATGGACCGGACCCTGGCCACAGTGTCAGGGTGGAGGGGGGAGGGGGGAAGGGGTGGAATGGTTGCGGAAGGTTTAGTGTCACGTTTTTTCATCGCAAACCTTAGTTTTGCGTGTAGGATTTGGAGCTTGGTTAACACCTCTGTAAAGTGTGGCGCAGTGGCATCTCGGGCCGCTAGACTGTGACTGAGGTTGGCACTAATGACCTTGCTGCCGACGCGCCATTAAGCCTCAATACTTCCCTCCCTACCCCCACCAACCCACCAAACAGCAACGCGGTGTCAACTTCACTAGGAAAAGGGTTTTAGAAACAAAATTCTAAAATGAACTGTTCAGGTAGAAAGAAGTTAACGTGAATACCTACACATCCAAGTTTAGACTGCACCCCATTCTAATTTGCAAGTTGGTTTTCGGTAGAAACAGTGGCGGAACAAGTACGCTTCGGGGCCGATGGTGGATTGGAGACGGCAAATAGGTACGACTGCCTTACCACCAAGGTTAGACAAATGCTCGAGAAATTCATTCGAATAAGTCATCGACTTTAGCTGAGTGATCTCCTAAGAAATTTATTCACAAAAGTCATCGACTTAGCCGAGTGGTCGCTTTTAGCGTGGGAGGAACACATTGTGACCTTGGCCGCGCTCGTGCAGTAGCGGAACCAATGAACCACCAACTCTTTTAACCCGTTCGATTCGCATTGCTTGTTGCCCCATGAAGACTTCAGGAATGTTCGAGTTACTTTGTTGAAAACGCAGTCGACCCATTCACTAATGCGTGGGAGGAGCTGCTTTGAATTGGAACTCTTCTTCGAATCGGATTTGCTCATTATAAAATATATTTGTTGTCGTGCTGAAAGAGTTATGAAAGCCTACTTAGAAATCTGGGACAAAGCTGCCACGAAAGGCGCGTGATCGTGGGTCGAACTTTGAACCTTTTTATTGTCTGACCTTATTCTTAGACACGTTCAAATTACGCCATCTGGTGTAACAGATACTTGATAATAGGAGAGAAAGATTCGAGAACACTAGTGCATTTATTACCGATGATTTAGCCATCAACAGGGAATGGATTATGTGAAAATGCACCAAAAGGCATTCTTTCGAGGAATTCTTTCCAGGGATGGAAGTGGGGTATTTCGAGGGGCTTTTTAAAAAGCCTTCTGCCGCATATGACGTTTGGTTCACCTGGTGTGCATCCCTCTGTAAAACACACCTATAATTGTGCACCACTCCCTGGTGGCGTTCGATGTAACTCATACCTAACATTCGATATGTAAAGCACTGCAACCTCATTATTGGGGCTGGTTATTTAACCACTGTTACTCAGCACGTGGACCCATTTCGTACCACTCAGTAAATCTCACCATCAATCTTCGACTGTTGCTATTTCGACTGGCAGATATAATTTATATCCACTTTATGATTGCAGGAAACTGACTGTACGCCGTCATATTTCCTACCACTACGAGTGCAAAAAATACGTAAATATCCCACTCGTAGACTCTTGACAGTAACTGTGTTAGAGTCTAGAAGTGTGACATCCACATGTTTTTGCACACTTAGTGCAAGGAAACGTGGCGTTATACAGTCAGTTTCCTTCAAACATAACGTGGAACAAACTATAGAGTCGGACTCTTCCACTTGCACAAACGTGGAAATTAATCGTAGCCTTTACTACCAGTCAGCTACTACCGAAACATTTTCTTTTCTGTAGAAGAATCTTCATGGATGCACAACCACCTGTCGCACATCTGGCAATGGTAGCTCTGGCTGCACGCAATCAGAACTGTGGGGAGCCGTACTTCGCGCGGGAAACGGCAAACGTTAAGCTGACTCCCCAATCGGAACTGCTGGAAACTTACTACCGGAAGACACCTTGTAGTAAAGCCAACTAGTTCTATCGTACTTATTAGTCCGAAGCACTCGATTCTGAAAACCACTGCGAAAAGGACGTAGCTTATTTTTTTCGTTGTCTATGTTATTTCAAAATCAGTTTCTTCAATGGTGTCATTGAGCCATAGTACAGAAGCAGTAATGGACAGCGTGAACAAAATGAATTCCACACAGGCAAAGTGGGACTAGAATCAGTTTGAGAGGCTAGTATCGCTACGTCAAAATAGAGGCAAACATCGCAAACATCGTAAACATCATAAAACATCATCATTGTAAATCGAAATCGTAAATCGAAAATTGCAATCGTAAATCGAAACCGTAAATAGAAGTGCCTTTGAGGAATCGTTTTGTGGAAAGGAAACAAAATTCTCAATTCGAAAGTCACTCCTGCTTTTGTTTTAGCAATCAACTCCTTTCCAGAAACGTTTCCTCGACTTTCAGTCTAGGGAAATTAAACCTGTAAAGGAGTTTTCATGCTTAAACGCGCAAGTTGTTGAATTCTTAGAAGCACTAGGAGAATTATAGCCGAAACTATTGCTTTTTGCGTTTTTTCCGATGGATTCCTCTCCCTGTTTATAAAGTCTGCCGGTGACATTTGTAAATGTGTCCCATGAATGCAACAAGGGATGTGGTGGCACACCAAAATGGCGCACCTTAGTAGAACAAAAAAATCTACATCATTAAGAACGTACGATGTGCTGTGTGTTTGTACCTCTACTCCTCCGGATGTAAGTTTCCTACAATGATGAGAGGAGCACTAATCCCATTACGGCCTATTTTCATCGCTGTAACTTGATTTTTTTACCCTCATATACGCGAAAACCTGCTTATGACGTCATAGTTTTATCAGGTGAAGTTTATTTTGCCTGAACGAACTTTGACTTTCCAAAAAACAAAAACTATGACGCCGTGCAAAAACCGGTAAACGGCGTAGACAGTGATAATATTCAGACAATTTAAATTACAGCATACACTTGTATCACCTCCAAGAACGTTGCAAAACAGTTCACCTGAATTTTCGAGGAAGAAAACACCGTTCCTCTTCTTCAGAAGTCCACACCACAGCCGAGAGCGTTCGTTCAATGTACGCTCACTCCCTCGTGTATGAGCGTACATCGAACGAACGTTGTCTACTGTGGTGTGGACTTCTGAAGAAGAGGAACGGTGTTTTCTTCCTCGA
>JAHWFP010082622.1:25225-40258 GCA_023313725.1 Lithobius niger
TTACGTACCAAAGTCCTTAAAGGCACATCCGGCCTGCCTTATAACCGGACGAACAGATTTCCATCTGCGCATGTTACACCATTTCATGGGACTAGGCGTAGGAATCCAAGTCCAACTGATATAGTAGCTACGTTCCTCGCCGCGAGGAACGCAGCTACTATTTGATTTGGCTTTGGGAATAGTATACGAAACAGCATCAAGTTAAAGATTGTGTCGTCACAAACCGGAATGATTTTCGTATTTTAACATCACACTTTATTATTTTTTAGGCTAGTATCTTATAATTTTTCTTCGGCGATCTATAGGCAAAAATACTTTTAATTTTTACCTTATTAGTCTTTTAGACTTTTGATCTCATGGTAATTATTAGCAAACGATCAAAGATTAATGCGTGTTTGCACACACAGATGAAACGTCCAAGGTTACTGTAAGCGTGCAAAGGACCGTATAATCGGCGGGTCAGTAAATATAGTTCCCAATACTCAACAGAAAATCCCCCATAGACGCCACATTTTAAAACATTTTTTTAGCAAGGGATTGACTAACGGTAAGTAAATAAACCTTTTGGGCCATACTTGATGTGGTGGATCGAGAAAAATGGCGTTGGGAGGAATGTACCTTTAATATCATACCAGATGTTACATAAACAGGGATCCAAGAAGATTGCACAAAATAATCAAGCATTTTCAAGGACTTTTTTTCAAAACCAACGTAATTTTTCAAGGAACTTTTCAACCAACAAACTTGCGCGCAACGCCTCCCTAAACACGAAAATTAGAGAGGATGGAAAGCCAAATGGGTTAATTTGGGTTAAATAAACACGGATGCAAACCTATTTACGTTGCCTTTTGGACTTAAATGTCAGAGCGTGAAATTGAACCCATGACCTTTGACCGACCGTGTCAGTACGGCACATCGGTAGGACTTATACGCCTTTTGGTTCAATTTTCCGCTCAGGCAGTGTGACATTTTCAGTCCAAAAGGTAACGTAAATAGGTTTGCATTCGTATTTGCTTAAACACGAAAATGTTCGTGCTTAAATCGTGCGCGTGATGGGGGGAAACAAGCACCAGAAAAAAGGTCAAAAAAAAAAAAACCACAGGGAAAAAACGCAGATGATAAAAACCACTGTGGAAGAAATGTTTTGTGGTATTTTTTTCCCCCGTGGCGTCGTTGTAGATGCGGTTAGGTAAGTTTCATCAAGCAGGGAGTTTCACGAACTTGAATTTCACCAGGCAGGGAAATTTCACCAGGCAGGGAAGGAATTTCACCTAAAAAAAAATTTGCTCCTTCGGATTTTTTCCTCATATTTCCTTTATCCTATGTTGGTTTTGTATATTGTTTCCTGGTAAACAACCGATTAAAACGTGTGGGTTGTAAAGACGAATCATACCATTCAAGACCTTTTTATACGTCACGTCACGTCACGAGTTGGAAAGACGAACATACGATTATCATGATCACCACGACACGAATAACAAAATTCGTTTTTTTTGACGAGGCATTTGTTTATTTACACGTTAAATTCTCAGTTGACTTAGAGTCGCTGACTGTTTGCAAAGCATTATTTTATGATTTCCGCCGGCCATTCCCTCCTTCCTTCTTCCATTACCCGTTTCCGTATTTGCTGACAGTAATGTGCGACAATCTAACGTACCACTTCCCATCAAAAGTTGTTAAAAATAGCACTAGAACGTTAACTAAGTTCAACGACAGTGATATCTGACTAGTGCCCAACGGGGAGAAAAAGACACTTTCCTTTGTAAATCTCTGGGCACCAATAAGGTAGGTGTGTCTACAAACATATTAAAAAGCTATTAAATACGTTAGATTTCATAATTAAAAAGTACCTACGGGGGGGGGGGGGTTATCCTTGCGATCATGAATTTGTGGTAGCTGAGGAACCCGCTGAGCTTGCACTAAATACAAAAATACAGTGTGCCCCAAACGTCACTTCCCATATGGAGATTATTAAAGATAAAACCAAGCAGTCCTACAAAGTAAAAGACGAACAACGTTTCGAAAATAATCGATTTCGTCATCAGGTTTGTGAATTAAAATATTAAAACATGGCAAGGCCACTAAGTCATCACATGTTTGAAAGCATAACACAATTACAAACAAAACCGTCAAGTGTACCGTAAAAAAGGGGGATATATGATTGAATTTTTACATGTTAAAATGAACACGGATAAAAATTGATGATTTTCAATTGAAATAGTAAAGTGTACAATTACGTTTTAAATATATGATTGGTAAAGCACAACAGCACCTAAACAGATGGAATTTTCTCAATTGTATATTTTATTATTTCAATTCAAAATCGTCAATTTTTAAGAATAAAAAGTTTAAGCCACCAATCCTCCTCTCTGAAAAGAGGCAGAAAACGGTGGACGAAATGCACAACCAGACCTGCTCCTTGCAAATCCAAGTTGCTAGTCATTTCGACCACTTTTTTCTGCCTCTTTTCAGAGGAGAAATGGGTTTTCGAGTTTTTATTCTTTTAAACATATGATGACTTAGTGGCCTTGCCATGTTTAAATATTTTAATTCATAAACGTGATGACGAAAATTGATTTCTTTTTAAACGTTGTTCGTCTTTTATTTTGCAGAACTGCTTGGTTTTATCTTTAATAATCTGTATCTGTGCTTTGTTATTCAATAGGGAGGTTAGCGCAGATGTTCGACGTGCCGTCCGTTTGCAGCAACACAATGTCCAATTCAGCTTCCCAGCTCATCCCTGATGGCTGCGATATATTCCACGGAATTGTTTGTGTTTACAATTGTGTTGCTGTATATGACAAGTGGCATTTGGGGCACACCATATATATCAGTTGCTCAGCAATAGCGATTCTTAACCAAAAGTTAGAAAAGAGTGATATCACACATCAAAATCTGAAAAAAGTAATATCAACAAACGAAAACCTTCGATAACTTAATCCCACCAACTCAATACTTTAAATTAAATAAAATCAGTAACTGCACAAGAAAAAAAGTACACTACGTTTCGGGAGACATCAGCACGCCGTTAGGTTAGCAAGTACAGAACGTCTGCTATAAAAGCATCGTTCAATCAAATCAAATAAACTTAACTGTTACGTCAAGGAACAGGAATTAAAAAAAAAAAATTATTAGTCGGTGCGATCAACTTGGGTAATAAGATCAATCTTTGCGGCCTTTCCCTGGTTGAATGATATCACTACCTTCAAAGGCCGATCCTTTTTGAAAACTTGGCGGCTTTTTACACCAGTTTTTGCTTTGGGTGGATAAACTTGACAAATGCTACGTCAAGGCACCGTAATTAAAAGGACCCAAACATTTCTGGTCAAAACGAAATTTGTGGAGGGAAACCAACCTCACCCTTCAAGTTCAGATTGAAGAGAGGATCGGTTGACTGAACCTCATTATATATATCCGCCAATTAATGGGAGTGTTTAGTCGACAAAAGAATGGTGTTCGGAGAGGGGGTGGAGCAAATGGTTATTGTGTTTTGTACTGTGAAAGGACCAGCTGCCGAATAACAGGGGTGTACTCTTTGATATTGTTATTTTCTGGCAGGATACGTTTATGAACAGGTGGGGTCTGTGATATTGCGGTATTATGGGACAGTGATATTTTGTGATATTAAGGTAGCCTACGTTGATTGTAAGATGCTTTTACAGCAAAATTTTTGCACTCTATTACAGGGTGGTTAAAATTATTGGCTTTATTGGCTTTATTTTATTGAAAGACTTGCATCGTACCCGGCTTCGCCCGGGGATTTGTTTAACCCGTGGTTGTTTCCCAGTATTTGCTCGGTGCTGTCTGATCGTTCACTGCAACAGTCAATTTTTCTGTGTGTAACACTCCCCCTTTCCGTCAATCCTCTCCCTCCGCAAAGCAATATCCTAATCAAACAGTGGCTGTAACATAAGCACTACCCCACCAACGGGCATTCCCCGTTCAGGACCCTCCCCACTCCCAGTAGCATGCGAAAAATAACTGTCCTTCGTACATGACGTCATTTAAGACATGCCTTTGCGATGACCGCGCAGAGCCAATTGTTAGTCGAGGCAACAATGTGCCAATTTTAACTTCTTTTCAGGGCAACAACGTCCCAGTTTCAACTTCAAGCCAAAGAATTGACACACTCCCACGTTTTCATTGTTCCCCTTCCGGGGGTCGTCGCGGTTGCTTCATTTCTGCTATGAGACTTTGGTTTATAATGTAAGAAGAATATCTAGTGCTTGCAATACCTATAACTCATATCTTAGGCGTTAAATGGAAAACTTAAACATTCCGAACTAAACAAATGTTGAGTTTCAGTGTTTCAGCATGCTCGATTTGCTGCCGTTTGCAATGTTTACAGTTTTGATTACATCTACAGTAAAACAAATTGTTGCACTCTTTGCAAGCAGGTGTGACCATCGTCACCATAGGAGTGAGTTGGGTTGCGTCATCAGGCCACGTTTTGAGCCGAGTCATTGGGGCTGAATACTTGAACCGGCCTGGTGGGACATATCTGGGGCTCAGACTGACCGGATAACGTTACCATCGGAAAAGTCACTTAAAAATGAAGAATTTTTGATAGGGACTACCAAAAAGACTGCTTTTAAAGAATGTATTTTATATTTCCGTGTCAATAAAGTCTGCAATCAAGGTCACATTTGAAACCTACTCATTTGAAACCAGACGGATGAACAAAAAGCGTGTAGGGTGGTAATTGTATAAAAAACGAAGGTAGGGTCGGCAAAAAACACACTTACCATTATGAACGTCACTAAGTATACGGAAGTAGCATTGAAAATAAGTGGTTAACAACATAATAAATAAACAACTTAAATAAGACATTTGTTATACTTTACTTAAATTTAGTTTTGTCTGTAAACGTGGTATGTTTTGACAGTTTTCTCGCCTCATATTGTATCACGGTGCCAGGCCGAGTCATTCGGTTACTGGGTCGTTGGTCTCCAATCTTCCAGTCACTTGATCGAAAATAATTATTCTATACCACACGCCATGGCTGTTTGCTGTGACGTGCATATATCACGTGACTGGGCTAGTCCAATCAGACGGCCAAACAGCCATTGTTCTCGTTCGTCATTGGCTAACTCGTGATGACGTCACGGCAAACAGCCATTGCGCATGGTTTAGTAGAACTGTACCAGAGGCTACGAGAAGCCATCCACATTTTTACCAAAATTTTTCCATTATCCGTCACTTCCTCCCTCCAGTAAAGCTTCCGGACATTCCCTCCATCCCAACAATACATTCAAACGTTAGAGAAAACTATTATCATGACAGAAACGGATTACAGTCAGACATACACCTTTGAAGTGCACAGTCACAGTCATTGTCACAGCACCGGGTTGCAGTAGGTTTTGATGCGCATACACTGTATATTTTTCCGTGGCGCCATCTAGTGACACTAATATCGTTAATCTTTACAGCTTGTTTCCAGGTACACGAGGGCGTGCCAAATTTTTACTCAATAATTAAGGAGTCACGTGGCTTGTTTGTAGCATTTAAAAGTTTTGTTTTGTGCATTTTTTTGTTTCTTGCGAGCGAGAACTCGATAGGCCTAGATACTGCAATGCTAATTTGGTGGCAACTAGCCTTTAACACGAGATCCTTCTCAGAGCCTATTTCTTCCTGGAAGTACAGTGGTGCTAGTTCAGGCTAGGATCTGGACCCTCAAAGTCATGAGACGGACGTGCTGACCACCCGACTGTCCTGTCCCCTTCCAATTTCTCCATTAAGTAATTGTGCTCACTGCATAAAAAAACCAACACATTAAAATTCCATCAACATTTTACAAAAACCAAAGAACGAAGATGCCATTCATTTCTACCTTTCACCTTCAAGATAAAACCATTCAACAATCCTCTTAAGAACTTGGGTTGGTTTGCCTCTAAAAGGACGCATTCCGCTGTCAATCACAATCTCTTGAATTCTAAAGAAATATTTTCAACGTCTTCTATTCAATGCTAATTAATGGCCGTTGGCTGGCGGAGCGTGCTACAAACACAATAAACACAACCTCGTGCACCGTGACGTTTTCATTTTCTTTTGAATGACGTACAACACAAAAGGTCTCTCCAGTTAAGGGCATGGTGCAGAACGGCAAGGAAGGAAGGAAGGAAGGGTTTGCACCTCTGGCCAAAACCATTAGGAAGTTAGATATTCTTCATCATTCACAGTATTTTCAGTTACAGTGCTTCAATTTGAAGCATTGAAGAACTCTAGCAAATATCGTGCTACACGTTGAAATTTAGCTTTTCACGTGAGCTTTGATGATAAAGAAAGAGTCGAAGTTTGCATCTGTTGGTTCGACCAAACCAAGAGCTTAAATAAAGCCGAAAACCTATTGCCGTTGCCTTTTGGAATTAAATGTCAGACTGTGAGCGAGAATTGAACCCTCGACCTTTGAAATGAAAGGATGAAGTACTACTGCTTAGCCATACTGACACGGTTTTGCTTAGGTTTGCATCGGTATATATTTAATACTTATTGAGCCGATTTGGCTTTTCGTCCTGTTTATTCCCGATTTCACGTTCTATTATTTCATAGTAATAATAATAGTAATAATAATAATAATATACACTTTAACCATCATAGAGTATGGTATTGAATATGGAAGAGCAATAAGCCAACTTACACCTCTCAAACACAATTTAAATTTAATATTGTCGCTTCAAGAACTGTAAAAGAGGGACTTCGTCAAGGCAGAGTTTAAAGGATCCCACTGCGACTGCATAAACCGTAACATCAGGAAGCGAGTTCCAAGGTGTAACCACCCTCATCATGAAAAAAATCCATTTACATTCAAGTCTCGATGTCTGGACTCTCAGCTTCAATCGGTGACCTCGAATTCAATTGTAAGCACTGAACTAAAAAAAAGGCAAGTGTACCGAAAAAAGCCACAAACAATCTTATAGGTGAGTATTAAGTCTGATTTCAGCCTCCGAAGTTCAAGTGGCTCTAGACCCACCCTCCGCAGACGATCTCCAGGGAAACGATCCCAAAATCCCAACAAGCTACGAGTGAAACCATGCTGGACCGATTCCATGAGGTCAATGTCCTGCAACAGATACGGTGGCCAAGTTGGTCTTGCGTATGTTCCTTCTGTTCACTTGGTGTGTGGTGGAAAAGCAAGCGTCCCTCCAGTGGCGATTGGAAAGTGTGGCTTATATATGTGTGTGTGCACATGTTAAATGCTGCCTATGGCCGTTTCTTTTCAATATCTTTAAATGCCTATTTGTATGGCTTAGGGGTAGGACTTCGGCCTTTGGTCTCAAAGATGGTGGGATCAATTCCCGCTCAGGCAGTCTGACATTACGCCCAAAAGTCAACGTAAATAGGTTTGCATATGTGTTTATTTATCACTTACCTAACTGCTTTGGCTTTCCGTCCCGTTTAAATCGGGATCTTTGCTAGCCCCTTTAACTTGGGATCAATATCGTGAAACATAAATTTGATCAGTGCCTGTACTCAAACCATCATCATTGGTTCTGAGATCTATGAACCAGTAGATTTTCCGACTGAGAAAATCGTTAAATCACAGAGTATAACGCTGGACTGACAAAAAGTAAAATCTTGTCTTAATCCTTAGGAGACCGACCCTCCCTCTTCCCATCCACAAAATGACGGCAGTGTTAAGCCATTTTGAACGGCTTGGTTCGAGCGGAAATGAGACTTGGAATAAACGTGACAAGAATTCTGCACCATGATTTGGCGTAATTTTATACTTGCTGTTATGTTGCTTTGATAACATGCACAGAAGTTTTTGCGGTGCAGTGGTGCTGCTTGTCGATATTTTGTGCTCCCCTTTGTTATTGCGACGTAGCGTTAGTTAATTGTGTTGTTTACTGCTTGAAAATGGTATTATTTGTAACAGCGAAACGTCTCATTTTGGAAAAGATGCTTGTACCTACCGAAAGTGTAGTCGGTTGGGAGCCTAGTTCTTAGAATTCTGAACAAAAACCCAAAGACTGTTCGTTTCTATTTGGGCTACTACCATTCCTGATGTATGAAAATTTGAATTTCATGGTTTTCACTGCAGTTGCCATTTCGGCAAAGTAGCTTAGCAATTAAAATTTGAAAATGTCAAATTTACCTCGCCGTTTGACAAGTGGCGAACATCGTTAGCTGAATGACCATGGTAGTCTCTAACATTAGAGCAGGGCTGACCAGAGGTGGGAGCAAGTTTGGCTTCTGTCCCTAGGCCCGTGCTTCAAAGGGGCACAGCCCAACCCAGCCCAGGATTACTTCAAGGGGGCCAGCTCAGGCTATAAAATAAAATTGCAAAAAGTGTTTAGTTGCGTGGGGCCCGACAACACCCCATGGTACTAGCAAAATAAGAAGAAAAAATATCCTGTGATGGCCTTTGGAGGGGGACACACAGAAAACTTGGAGCCATAGGCCCCATCAGACCAGTCGGCCCTGCATTAGAGAACCCCAATCCGGCAATAGGTCAACAAGGACGATTTTCAGGATGCTTGCCAATTACTGACCAAGCTTTGATCGTCTTAGTACAGTAGATGTGCTGGGTACTCTCACTGCTCATCCACCATGAGCAACATTTATCGCCAAAGTACTTGTTTTTTCCGTCGGTCTCCTGCTAAACTTCCTCGTGTTCCGTTTCCCAATGAAGGAATATCGCTTGTACCCAGAGACCTGTAAACTATCTTATGACAGATTCCCACGTTGCGAAGATTTTGCTTAATTTTCCCTCTGTATACTACGGCAATAAATATAAATACTTTTGATAATCGATTCCCAGTTAAGCACCGGATGAAAGTTATAAATTCCAGTCGTAAGTTATGACCCACATTCCACGCCTAATGCTTTCCAACCTGAGATTCGCAATAAAGATAAAGGACAATGTTGGTATTACACACGGGTCGCTGCTTCCTGAGAACGGAGAAAGTGGTTTGGTGGACTTGATTTCTCATTTATGAAGATATTTTCTCAATCGCTTCTCGCATTAGCAATGACCAACTTGAGGAGTGGCACACGTATAGAATTTAAGAGAGACTTTTAGAGTTTTACAGTAACGAGTTTCCCAAAACTGACGTCGTAAATGTTTACTAATCATAATCAAACCGAAAGGTTTTCAAAGAAACTTAATCCGACGCCGCATGGCAATACAAATGATAAAACCTGATCACACCAATTTTTCAAACAGTTCTTCCAGCACCACGTCACCGAGTCTAAAATAAATAAATTAAACTAAACTAAATTATCGTACCGCTTGTTACAGTTTTACAATCAAATGTAACACAACAGGCAGTAAGCTGTTCAAAAAACTATATACAATTACATTTCCATAAAGAGCTGGAAGTCAGCTCACAACGTCGGGTAGTTTTGACATTGACATTGTGCACTTTCGGCTTCTCTTGTTTAACATACTTCGTTCGAATGCTTCATTTTTCCAAATACAATCAATGTATTCATGGGACTTGAAAAAAAAAATAAATCACTGGGCGAGAATTGGCCCTTACACACTTTCAGGCCTATTTCTAGCTGTTTCCAGGGTTAAAATAAACTTCTGTTTGAACCTTCTGTTTAAACCCTTTTGTTTAAAACGTATGTTTTTAACTCTCAAATTAGTCTGTCAAGTTTTCTTCTTTTTTTTTTTAAATCAAAATAAGATCAACCCAAGACAACTGTCTACCTCAGGCCACGTGTTGTTAGACTGCATATAAGAAATTAAATTAAGGACGCACATTCAAAGTTGATCATTACCCTTAAAACCTTGAGAAAGTAAAAATAATGTCAAGACAAAAGCAATGAACTGGCTCATGAGTTAAGATCAACACGAGCAAGATGTTATTCGAGAAGGAAATTTAGCCTCTATTTTTAGATTGAAAACAATTTCTAGGCAGACCCTCGCATCTTTACAGGTTAATGGTGGTGTTTAAATAACTTGGACAAAGCCAACATCCTTTCAGATTTTTTCCCACAAAGAATTTTATTACAAACCAAATTAACTGTTTAAAGTTTTCGTCTCTGTTCAATCTGTTCTGAGTAATTTCTCCTAATTAAGCCTATCTGTTTTGTTGGCCCAAATGGTTATTCGGTGGCATTCAATTAGGAAATTAGATTTCACTTTATCAACTGCTATCTTGGGTTTTCAACTTGTATTTTACTTGAGATAAATTCCCAGTATTTGGAATTCTCCCCAGCATGACCCTGTTTACAAAAATGGAGAATCATCTAATCCTAGTTATTAATGCTATGTCCTTACAAGTGTGCCATGTATGGTAATGAAATGCATCTTTCACAATGTTGTGTTTTATTTTAACCACGAAAACAATAGTTAGCCAAATGACCAATTTTGCCAAATGACCAAATCAACCACTTTGCAACTGGTTTGGGTTCTTGAGTAGTGGACTAGCCGTGTGGATGATTGCATTCCGGTCGATCTACACGAATTTTCCAGGGCTTTAGCGTCTGTGATTCACAGCTTATTGAAAGAATTGATCATTAGGGGTTGAGAAATTTAGAATTCCTTTGCAATCGTAGTCGGTCTGCAGTGGGTAAAGCCTCTTCTGATTTGTTCCCGCTGAAGAGTGGTGTTCCTCAAGGATCAGTATTGGGGTCCTTATTGTTTATTCTTTTTACTAATGATCTCATCACTACCGGCGTATCTGTAAAAAGTTTGTTGATGAGATGACGGCCACCAGTGCTGTCGATGATGATTCTGCTTCTACTAAATTTCGTAGGGGTTGGTAGCGAGCTGTTTTGTTGGGAAAATACTTGGCAGCTATACCTACTGCTTTTATAAATGCAGCGTTTTTCGTGCTGTCTGCTCAAATGAGTGCCATGGCTATTTCCTTTTCCAGGATAACTGCTGACTAAGGCTACAATTCTTAGCTTTTTTGTGTGGTATCCTACGCGCCACATGCGGACATTAAGCTCTTGTGGGACGTCGGTAGTACCTGGAAAAATCTCATTTTACATTAATGTACACGCATAAAAATGTAGGATTTTGAATTTAATTAATAATGTACAATTCAGAACATGGCATCTGTTTAAGTGCTGTTGCGCTTTACGACACATTTAATTCGTAAATTCGTTTTTGCGTACGAATTAAATTATTTTTATAGCACAACAGCACTCAAACAAATACAATTTTCTCAATTGTACATTTGATTATTTAAATTCAAAATCTTAAAATTCTATCCGTGTACATAACAAGTAAAGTAAAACCCTACAAACCTTTCAATCACATAACCTTTCCTTAACGGCACACTTGACGTTTTTGTTTGTAATATATATACATATATATAAATTACTTGAGGAAATGGGCGGCTTTCAAAAGCAACTTTCTCCTCTAAATCAGTTAGAGCTGTACAAAGGTCGCGAGAGCGTTGTCATTGGAGATGGGAGCGCCTTATGGCAATGCTATTAAGTGAAAACAGGTTTACCCTGAAAACAACAGGTGATGTTAACGACGTGGGAGTAGGACTCGATTCAAAAATGGAAACTTCACCTTCACTTTGTTTACGAATGACACAAACTCGCAGGCAAGCAAGAGTAAACACTTTATAAGCTTCAGATTCCCATTAAGAAGGGATAAGGCAGGATTATCAATTTATAAGCTCTTAATCGAGGGAGATTAAATCTCGTTAATAACGTTGGGCACAACATTGTATAAGTAACCCCTTGAAACCCAGAATGTGTATCGTGCTTAAAAACACGGAAAAACCGAAGAACGACGAGTGTTGTAAGGTTTCTGGGAACCCGAGTAGAGCGAGCCGAAATGAGCTAATGGGATTTTAATTGCAAGTAGCCATTTCGCTCGCTTAGCTCACTCTGTTGGCGTCCATCTCACTCTGTTGGCGTCCATCCATGCTTCATGTAATTTATTTGATCCCAAGAGCATCACAAAATCGATGGACACTGTAGCCTATTTAAATACGCGAAAAAAAGCTCATAACGTCATATTGAACTACAGGAAACCCTTGTATCACCTCCAAGAACGTTGTAACAGTTCACCTAAATTTTCGAGGAAGAAAACACCGTTCCTCTTCTTCAGAAGTCCACACCACAGCAGAGAACGTTCGTTCAATGTACGCTCACTCCCTCGTGTATGAGCGTATATACATCGAACGAACGTTTCCAACTGTGGTGTGAACTTCTGAAGAAAAGGAACGGTGTCTTCTTCCTCGAAAATTTAGGTGAACTGCTGTTACAACGTTCTTGGAGGTGATAAAAGTGTATCCTGTATTTTAAATTGTGTGAATATTATCGCTGTCTACGCCGTTTACCGGTTTTTGCACGGCGTCATAGTTTTTTTTTTTTTTGGAAAGTCAAAGTTCGTTCAGGCAAAATAAACTTTACCTGATAAAACTATGACGTCATGAGCAGGTTTTCGCATGTTTGAGGGTAAAAAAAATCAAGTTACAGTGATGAAAATAGGCCGTAATAGGAGCGTAATCATCTTTCATTTGGTGCTCCTCTCATCAATGTAGGAGCCTTACATCCGGAGGAGTAGAGGTACAAACACACAAGCACGTCGTACGTTCTTAATGATGTAGATATTTTTGTTCTACTTAGGTGCGCCATATTGGTGTGCCACCACATCCCTTTTTGCATTCGTGGGCGACATTTACAAATGTCACCGGCAGACTTTAAAAAAAGGGAGAGGAAGCCATCAGAAAAAAGCACAAAAAGCAATAGTTTCGGCTATAATTCCCCTAGTACTTCTAAGAATTCAACAATTTGCGCGGTTTAGCATGAAAACTCCTTTACAGGTTTAATTTCCCTAGACCGAAAGTCGTGGAAACTTTTCTGGAAAGGAGTTGAGTACTAAAATAAAAGTACGAGTGGCTTTCGAATTGAGAATTTTGTTTCCTTTCCACAAAACGATTCCTCGAAGCAATTTTCGATCTATGATTTCGATTTACATTGATGATGTTTTATGATATTTATGATATATACGATGTTTGCGATGTTTGTCTCTATTTTGACGTAGCGATACTAGCCTCTCAAACTGACTCTAGTCCCACTTTGCCTGCGTAGAATTAATTTTGTTCACGCTGTCCATTAGTGCTTTTGTACTTTGGCTCAATGACACCATTGAAGAAACAGATTTTAAAATAACACAGACAACGAAAAATAAGCCACGTGCTTTTCGGAGCGGTTTTCAGAATCGAGTGCTTCGGACTCATAAGTACGGTAGAACTAGTTGGCTTTGCTGCAAGGTGTCTTCCGGTAGTAAGTTTCCAGCAGTTCCGATTGGGGAGTCAGCTTAACGTTTGCCGTTCCCGCGCGAAGTACGGCTCCTCACAGTTCTGATTGCGTGCAACCAGAGCTACCATTGCCAGATGTGCGACAGGTGGTTGGTTGTGCATCCAAGAAGATTCTTCCACAGAAAAGAAAATTTTTCGGTAGTAGCTGACTGGTAGTAAGGCTACGATTAATTTCCACGTTTGTGCAAGTGGAAGAGTCCGACTATATAGTTTGTTCCACATTATGTTTGAAGGAAACTGACTGTATAACGCCACGTTTCCTTGCACTAAGTGTGCAAAAACATGTGGATGTTACTGTCAAGAGTCTACGAGTGGGATATTTACGTATTTTTTGCACTCGTAGTGGTAAGAAATGTGACGGCGTACAGTCCGTTTCGTGCAATCATAATGTGGAACAAATTATAGCAGGACACAAAAGCTACGTTTTTACTGCCCGTCGAAAAAGCAACAGTCGAAGATCGATGGTGAGATTTACTGAGTGGTAAGGAATGGGTCCACGCGTTGAGTAACAGTGGTTAAATAACCAGCCCCAATAATGAGGTTGCATTGCTTTACATATCAAATAGTTAGGTACGAGTTACATCGAACGCCACCAGGGAGT
This sequence comes from Lithobius niger, assembly GCA_023313725.1. Classification (NCBI taxonomy): domain Eukaryota; kingdom Metazoa; phylum Arthropoda; class Chilopoda; order Lithobiomorpha; family Lithobiidae; genus Lithobius; species Lithobius niger. The sequence goes on from JAHWFP010082622.1 coordinate 39,065, forward strand.
GGTGCACTTAGTGTGTTTAACAGAGGGATGTACACCAGGTGCACCAAACGTCATATGCGGCAGAAGGGGACCGGAAAAAAAATCCCTGGAAAAATAATCCCCTGGAAAATAAATCCCCGGAGTAAAAATCCCCTGGAAAAATAATCCCGGTAAAATAGTCCCCTTAATTAAATCCCCAAATTAAAAAAAAAATCCAAAATTTTTAGCAATTCTACCTATTAAAGAAACATTCCTATTTAAAAGAGTATGGGACTGTTTCTAATATTAACAGGAATATTTGGTAAAATAAGATTTTGATGATGTTAAATCAACTGGCTTGGAGCCACAGGAACTGAAATTTGTGGCTCTCAGACGGCCTTGTGCAAACGGTGGAATAAAAGCGAAAGTCATAACACGGCTACTCCCAAGTGTTTCAGATGTGTGTGGTATTTAGTTGTTCCTGGTGTTAAATACATTGCCGCAACGAGCGTGGCAGCACGAGCAAGGCAGACACAATTCATAGCCAATTACAGAAGTTATCATATTTATGGATAGTTTCATTTTGATGTTTCTCTTTTTAACCTTCAGACGTGAGTTAGCTAAATTTTAGAACCAACATAGTTTACACGTACTTCAGCGTTCTGATCATGACTTGAGCTACTATGTACAATAGTTCACGTTTTAAAAAGCCAGCAAGTGCACATGTATACAGTAAAATGCGACGTTTCGGGATTTATCACCCCGTTGTCAAGCAAAAAATATATTTTATAGCATAAGCTACAAGTCAACAAGATACACTTAAATGGTTTCCCATTCTAAAGAAAAGCAAGCCAGAGCAGTAAAAGGTAAAAAATAAAAAGTTAAAAAAGATAAAAGTGAAGCCCAGTCAGCGCAAAAGCTGAACTGGGAGGACCTCTCCCTAACGAAGCAGGGAAGAAGTGATTTGTAGAGCGGAGGTGGCGGCTATTTATGTGGGATGGCCCTGGTGGGAGAAATTTGCGATTCCAAATTTGTGAAGGATTGGTATATATTCTGAAAACTGAAAACTTAGACACACTTTGCATCCTAACACAACGACCACCAGTCCATAATCATTTGATGCCTAATAATAAACAGTTTTCAGAATATATATATACCAATCCTTCACAAATTTGGAATCGCAAATTTTTCCCACCAGGGCCATCCCACATAAATAGCCGCCACCTCCGCTCTACA
>JAHWFP010082624.1:0-17865 GCA_023313725.1 Lithobius niger
GCTGCCATCTTCAGATTGCAGAAGAGCTACTTGCAAGCTGCACCATCGTTCACCCGTGGATAGCTGCCATTTTCAAGTTTCAGAAGAACTACTTGCAAGCTGTACCATCACGCACCCATGGGTAACTTCCACTTTCAGATTGCTGAAGAGCTACTTGCAAGCTGCACCATCGTTCACCTGTGGATAGCTGCCATTTTCAGATTTCAGAAGAACTACTCGCAAGCTGTACCATCAAGCACCCATGGGTAACTTCCACTTTCAGATTGCTGAAGAGCTACTTGCAAGCTGCACCATCGCTCACACGTGGGTAGCTTCCATTATCGGATTGCAGAAGACCTAGTCGCGATCTGTACGTCATTGCTGTAGTTGATGATGCTGATAATATAGTGTTGTTCAACAGATGTTTCGAGTTTTGTTTTTAATTGTGTGTTGCCTACAACACATCTTTCGGTGTTTTTGTGTTTAATAGTGTTCAAAGAACCCAAGGTACGAAATACAAAGTGTACTTCGCCGGAATATTCATTTAAATTTTCATGTTGCCTCAAAAGCAAACCCACCCTTAAAGCTGCATAATGAAACAAATTTTTTTTTTAAAACGAGAGAAATATAATAATACAAAAAAAAAATATGACGTGCTCCTCCGGCGCGGGTGCGGGTTAGCCCCCCCCCCCCCTCCATCCCCGCACGCACGTGGTGCACGAGGAAGAGAACGACAAACGACACTTGATCCCCTCTTTTGCTAACTGCTTTTTAAGGAGGCAACAGATTACAAAAAAAAAAGGGACTTCGACGCGTTGCGGAACAATAATTTGCCGCCTCATTTCCCGCCTACAACTAGCGCCCCCCCCCCCAATCCACTTCAACTGCAGGTTCCCACGCGGCGCCTCCTCGTGCTGAGAAATCAATCACTACGTTTACATGGCCACAAGAAAGCGCATTCTAGCGATGCGCTTTGAAATGCGCATCAAAAAACGGCACCTGTTTACAAGACGAAAGATAGCGATTAGGGCCAATGCGCTAAGGAATGCGATTCGACCAGTGCGATCGGGAAAACCCTTTCTTCCTGCCCTCCCTTTGGCAAAGAGTGAGCAAGTCCCACGCTGCTCTACCCCCTGCATGTTGTAAACTAGGTCAGCTTAGACCCAAGTAACTAAATGTAATTAAAACTTAGTGGTCTTCCTAGTCATGCACACTTATTTTCAGTTTATTTACCTAAAATTCGAATGGCACCAGCACAAATTACATGGGTGCCGTAACTGTGTCCGCCATCTTTACCATGCTTTCTCCAATGGCTCAATGCGATTGCGAGTGTTTACATGCACAAAGACGATGCGATACGGATTTTGAAACCACCTCCGTGAAGCGCATTGGGGGAATGCGCCACGAACAGAGAAAGCGCCACGAACGACTGTTTACAAGACCCACGGAGGCGACACGGACGCGATGCGCATCGCTCTGAAGCGCTTCGAAGTGGTCATGTAAACGTAGTGAATGGCGTTCCGGCGGGCGCCGCGAACCTTTTTAATTGGGGCGATAACTTACTTTCTGAAGGCATCGGCCATATTGCACCTTCGGGAGGGGGGGGGGGGTTGAGGGGCCGGGGGGGGGGGAGGTTCCACCTACGTATAACGAATACGTACGGGCCGGAACTTAAGACGAAAGTTCGTGTTAGCGGGAGTACGGCAAGCAAAGGATTTGGCCCAGGGGCGCCATACACGGAATATACAAGCGCTTCTGCTGTTCGCAGATTGCTTGTGATCAGTGGGTTTCGCCAGACGATCTTGGCGGGTTCTTCTGCTATGAAGATTCGAGGGGGGGGGGGGAGGAGGGGAAGTGAGGTATATCATCTTCAATGGAGTGAAAGCACAAGATGAAGTTAAAGGTTAGCCGTTTTTTTTTTCCCCCTTTGCGGTTGAGTTTAGACTGAGGGATTTAGGTTGGCGGGAACATGCCGCCGTCACGATTTAAAGGTGCCTATTCATCGAGTAACTAAATACGGATGCAAACCTATTTACGTTGCCTTTTGGACTTATATGTCAGACTGCCTGAGCGGGGCATCGAACCCACGACCTCTGAAATCAATTCCCCACGACCTCTGGTTCGATTCCCCCGCTCAGGCAGTCTGACATATAAGTCCAAAAGGCAACGTAAATAGGTTTGCATCCGTATTTAGTTAACCAATTTCGAGCCCGTTTAACCCATATTCATCGAATGACAAGCTGCAGCATGTAGCGCCGTCTACCATTATTTAGTTCTATGTAGCACTTGATTTCAACAAGCGAATGAATGCGCAAAGAAATTTCTCTTTGCACAACTAACTAGCCGCGTGCCTCCTTAATTATTAAATGTAAAGTTGGTGCGTCCTCGTGCACCAGGGAGCAAACGGGAAAGGTTAACGATATCGCTGTCACTAGATGGCGCCCATCTAGCGGTTAAAAAATGTGCGGTAGATATATAGAAAAAAAGCGCCCGTGATGTCGTTAGGTTAACGTTACCACTTCCTGGTGCACCAACTTTACACTCAATCATTAATGAGGCACGTGGCTTGTTTGTTGTGTAAAACTTAATTTATTTGTGTGTTCCTTCGCTTGTTGACAGTTAAGGGGTAGACAGAACTCGATAGCGGCAAATGGCTATAGATGCTGCTGCTTGTCATTAAAGGGACACCCGGCCTGCCTTTATAACATTCCGCCTGCCTTATAACAGTTCGGGCTGGTCGTATTCCGCGTATCTACGAACACAAAGGTCATCTGAGATAGTAACTGCGTTCTTCGCAACGAAAGAACGTAGCTACTGTCTCATTTGGCATTGTGCCTAATACACGAACCAGCATGAACGCATTAATCGTGTCGTCACAAACCGGAATGATTCTCGTATTTTAACATCACAATTTATAATTTTCTAGGCTAGTGTCTTATAATTTTGCTTCGGCGATCTATTGGAATAATTAATTTTAATTTTTACCGCATTACGCTTTTAGATTTTTGATCTCATGGTAATTATTAGCCAATTATTACATGCACACACAGAGATGAAACGTAATGGTTATTGTAAGCGCGCAAAGCATCATATAGTTACGGATCGTTAGTAAATAAAGTTCCATTATATTCAACAGGAAATCTCCTAGTTGCCACATTTAAAAAAAAGATTTTTAGCTACGGAAAGACTAACTGTAAGAAAATAAACCTTTGGGGCCGTACTTGATGTGGAGGATCGAGAAAAAATGGCGCTGGGAGGTATATCCCTTTAAATGACAAACAGCAGCATCCCCCTTGGTAGCAATCCCTCTTTAACCCTACAGTAAGCTGCATCAAAAATGCAGTGGACACAGGGGAGATTTGTTATGTGAGTTGAAAATCTGACCGTCAACACGCTAACTATTTCACAATGTGATGAATATTAAATCTGTACGCCAAGGTCGAATTTAACCTAACGTGAATGGGCCTACGCTAGGAACTCGCTTGACGTGTATCTTTACAGCTTATTACCGTAGATAGTCTGTGGCGTCTTCCGACCATTGGATGACGGTGTTAAGTGTATCCGCCCAGACTAAGAACCAGGCTGAGTCAAATGCGTTCGCGAGTTATCGAGGGTTTGCTCACTTCAAAAATGCTGCACAGTAAGATTACGATTTCCAAGGATTTTCAGAGATTTCCAGTGATATCCAGGGATTTCCAATTATTTCTCTGGGATCTTAGGTATTTCATACGCACTTACTGCAAGGATTTCTTTGCACTTTACGGCAGTGGCTCAACAGTAGGGGGGGGGGCGTGGAGGCAGATTTTCAAGATTTTCTGGGATTTTCAGACGTTTTTATTAACAGTTTAATGACACATTCTGCTAGTAAGCCGCCATTTTATGACAACAATACTCTGACATGAACTCACAATTCAGCGTTGCAACAATTAACCATTTAACAATCTACTCTTGGATGACGTATCTAGACACACGCTAGTGTGTCGCGTCAAGTTAGGCAACAAACATCACATCAATTCAATTGTCGAGGTTGTAAACCATTGTAGCGCGACGCCATAGCGTCAGTGTCTTATATCTTGGGCACATTCCAGATGCTTGGGGGAAAAATAATAATGCGGTACAAAAACTTAAATTGTGTTGAAATCGTGAGCAATGACCCACCTCACAAAAATTAACTCGTGTACGAATGCCAGCTAAGCTGCTTTCAAGGCAAAATCTCACTCTCAATAACGTTGTAAATGTGTTTACCAGTTGCTAACTAGCTACTAGTCCGCTCAGTTGTTTTATTAATCAGTAACTTGGCGAGTTGAAAAAGTAAGAAGTTTAAAAAAAAAAGCCTGCAAAATACATTTCTCTATAAATGAAAAGTGACTCCACTCAACTTTAACATTCTTGGAGAAAATTAATGACTTTTTTTCGAAAGCAAACTTTCTGCACATTAGTGCATCAGATCACAACACAACGGCCGTCTTCTCATCTAGCCTTTTATCTCCGTGAACCAAAGGCCTTCAACATCCTTTCTATGTTGAAACAAGGAACTATTTGGGGGAAAAAAACCTGGATTTTCATCACCTTTAAGATGGTCTAGCCAGAAACCGGGAGATAGTTGAACTGTGTTCACTCAGCTTCGAGACCGTATAAGCGCATGGGTTTGGGGAAGGGGGTTGGGGGAGAGGGTGAAGTTGTAAAGGAACTTGGGCCAACCAATATCGGCAAGCCTGCCTCATTCGAGCAAATCGCAGCTCACGCATTTCGGCGAGATGCGAGAGATATAGGAATTGGCACCAAAGGTTTTCCTTTTCCTTCACCCCGTTTTTTCCCCATCTTATCCCCCCCCCCCCTCCTGGTTTTTCGGCAACGCTTTACCTGCCTGTCGCTCGACTTCCACCAACGGTTATTGCGTTCTCTGACCGCGAAATATCGCCTCGGAGGTTTTGCGGCCCAACTGCAACGAACGAAGTGAACCGATCTTGGGAGAGGTGGTGACTTGGTTGTTTTACACCGAAAGGTGTGGTTTTTTTTTTTTTCCCCACTGGTTTTTGCTCTAATTCACTTTCTTTTCCGTAATTTTTGTTTTCAGCTCCATCAAAACTTTTTCGTGTGTGTGTGATGACAGGATAAACTGTGATGGAGCCTATATAAGACAAAAGGTTAGACATGAGAAACGCTGTGTATCTTTGTTTCCTATCGTAAAAAAGGTCTTTAAAAACTCCCTCACTAGCGTGTGAATGGCATAGAATTTAACAGATTAAAAAAAAAAAACAATGTCCACTGCATTTTTTAAATTCGAACTGGTTTGAACTGCTTTGTGTATTTAATGCTTTTGTTTTAATTTATATTTTATTTGATTTTAATTCGAGTGAGCTGGTTTCTCCAAGCCCTATTCACTCTCTCCGAAATCTGCGCAACTTTCCGTCTGTAGCTCGCGCGATCAAAACGTGCTGCGCCATCTGTAGGAAGCGACTACGAACTAAAGCTTCACCACCTCTACTTCCGGGCAAATCCAAGATGGTGGTGTCGTGCGCTCACGGCGGCTGATAAATTGATTCCCGACAGTGCGGCAAACCACACATGCGTGGTATTACGTTTCATAAATTTCCCAGCAAGAAATTGTATCCATATGTAGTTTTGAAGTGGGTGAACGCCAGAACGATTATGTTTGTACGCTGGACTTACCGCGTTAATAATGAAAGTGAAAAGCTGACAGGGCCGCCGGTTCAATAGCGCTGTATTTAACTACCAAGACTACCTATATTTACATCCAGGTAGCCTTGTAACTACGCTCTGAGGCAGGTGCTGGTCACGTGGCTCAACCGTCTTTTTCGCAGGTTGCGCTCTCGTGGCAAAATTGAGAAACCAGAATCTCTGTCCATGGTCTGTCCGCAGTTTTACACGCGTTGCTTGAACGGTAAGTCTAGCAAGTGAGTTATCCCGTAACGAAAGTGTAGTTATTTAATCCAAGGTTTATCGAGTGTGGCAAACTGTGCTAAACGCCCTATGTGTGCCCTCACCCCACAAGAGCTCGCGTGTGGCAGGTTGGCTGCTACACAAAAACGTGACAAACACCCACAAGAATTACATATGCCAATTGATGCTACAAATGCAAACATACGTAAAAACAAAAGACTTTTAAACCGAGGGCAATACAAACACAAGAGAACCACGATTGTAAAGGATACACACTGCCACATAATGCGCATCGCAGTACACACAAAAAATACGAAAAAAAAAATAATAAAATAAATAAATATCGCACAAAGAAACAAAAAAGCACACAAAAACTTAATAAAATATTAAAAAATTGCTGAAAACATTCTTCAGCTTAAAAATTTCAAGACCCACAGTACAGACGTCCACTAGCCATCTAAACAGGCATATCTGGAAATGATTAATTTCAGTAATATCTAAAAAATAATATCTAAAAAAAATGTACTTTTACTTCAAAGCAACATTACCTACTGTTTATTAGGTTTGGCTGTATGACAAGAATGTAGCATGGTTCAGTGACGGCCGCAGGCGTGGGTCGCACCCCCCCCCCCCCACGACCAGAACATAAAAACTGATTTTTTTTATTACATATTAATATTACATACTTTACAGTAAATGTGTAGCTTACTTTATTTTGTGTGTTTATGGAGCGTATTTTACAAAAAAAAGGCTGCATTGAAGCTTAGATTAAGTTAAGTTTGAATTAAACGGAATAAAAGTCGTTTTATTCCGTTTAATTCAATCTGAACTTAATGTAACCTCAATGCAGCCCAATTTTTTTGTAAAATGCGTCCCATAAACACACAAATAAATTAAGCTACACGTATACTACAAAGTGTAGGTAATGTAATTTTTATATGTAATGAAATAAAAAAAAGAAAACTCATTATTTTCCTTTGCCCACTCTGTTTCCAGATGTGCCCTCTGGTGCCATCACTGCATGGTGTTAAGCTGAGTCGGTAACTTGTTGGTTACTGAAAGAAGTAGCTTTATTGTGTTTCAGTACGCGGTTGAATTAGATGGTGCCGTATGCAAGTGACTACGGCCCTTTTAAGCAATAAAAATCGTCACTTTTTCCCTAACGACGCCCTTAAAAACACTATGACGTCTTTCGACCGACCGACGGAGACAACCTCTCACTCCAACACCTGATACTTGAAAACCAGGAATTGTCCTGGAAAAGGAAAATGAAATGCCAGGCTTGAAAAGGTGGTTGAAAACTTGAAAAGTGCCATAAGTCATGGTATACTCTTTGGAAATTCCCATCTTGTTTCTGTTTTCCGTGTCTTACTTAAAACCCTGGGAATACAAAATGTGAAAATGACATGCAAAATGACGTACGAAATGACGAATGACTTACAAAATGGCGTACGAAATTACGAATGACTTAATGTAAAGATGACTTACTATATGACGAATGGCGTGCAAAATAATGTACGAAATGACGAATGAGGTACAAAATGTGAAAATGCCGTACGAAATTACGAATGACGTACAAAATATGGAATTTACGTACGAAATGACGTGACGTGCAAAATGTGACAGTGACGTTCGAAATGACGAATGAAGTGCAAAATGTGAAAATGACGAACGAAATGACGAATGACGTACAAAATATAAAAATGACGAACGAAATTACGAATGACATCCCGAATGACGAATGACGTACAAAATTTGAAAATAACGTATGAAATGACCAGTGACGTACAAAATATGAAAATGACGTACGAATGACGAATGACGTACAAAACGTGAAAATGACGTACAATACCATTTACAAAGACAAATTGGAATTAAGCCATCAGTGAAAATGCCACCACAATAAGCCACCTTTATGCACATATATTCCACCTTCATGTGATATGACCCAGATTCGAACCAGCAAACCAGTACATCTCCAGATCACTACCATACACCGACGTGGCCACTTGTCCACTGGCTTCAAGATAACTCACTGAACCCGTTATTAAGGTGACAACTGTAACCAGGTCATAGGCAATGGAGAGCAAATCCACTCTCGTAAGGCTCCACGAAGGAGAAATAAGTAGTCATAATTAGTAGTCATAATATGACACACAAAATGTGAAAATGACGTATGTAAACAAAAAATCGTAAGGTAAAGGTTGACGAAGCCAATAGTCAGTGTTAAAGAATGGTCTTGTGATAAGACCAGATTGAAAAAGATTGAATAGCTTGTATGCTCGGTTGGATTCTAGTCTGGGTTTGCCCCCGGTAACACAGTTTGTAGAACGCTCGTTCCATCAGGTGGGAAGTCTTGTGTTCAAGTTCGTCATCGGGGAAATTGTTCTTTCTTTGTAATGTCGCTAAGGAAGTATACGATTAGTTTCAACGCAAGGCTCAATCTTAATTTATTTCTTATTGCATAGCTAGGGGACTTTGCACATAGCTTTACATATTAGGCGTCAGCAAGAATTTTTCTTTCTGACTGACCCTTGTACGCTCCAGGTCTAACCTTTCAGTTGATCCCCAGCACCAACTGGCGATCCATCGTTCACACACCAGTATTTATACTGGTTGGGAACAATGTGTCTTGCCTGAGGCTTTACGTCACGTGACTGGCTAGCAGGCGCGATCCGGTTCCAACCGGTTTAACAATGGAACTCGCTCGTTACCTGGTTGTTGGGGCTTGTTTCACTCCCGTGCGTGCACCGGTTGTTAGCGGCGGGCAACAGCTATGTTATCGGCAAGGTGCACCACGGAGTGCTGTCTCCGTGAGTTGCGTATTGCCGTACATGTAAGCCGTTAAATCTTTCGTACTCAGATTAGTGTGTCTTGTGTTCTCACTAAGCCTATCTTTCAGTAAACTTTTTCTTTGAGATTCCTACATCATTTTCTTATTTTGTATTTCTTGACTCAGTTTTCGTATGGGTCCTTAAAAACCTGGAAATGTCCTGGAAAATAAATATAAAATTCCAGGCCTGGAAAAGCTCTTGAAAACTCCCGAAAAATTCCGTAAGTCTGGGAATATTCCTGGAAATTCCCATAATAGAACATCACGTTTTTGTTTTCCGTGTCAAGACATCAGTGTGCAACAAATATTTAAATATGAAAAATAACGGGAAAAAATCCAATTGTAACACCACTAGTAGTACGTTTCAGCAGAATGGAACAGAATCTGGCACATCTTGTCATAGTGTTGATTAGATTTCACATTTAACAAACATATCTTTTAATTGTCTCAATTTCTCGTATTCTCTAATGTCTAATCCTTGAATTTTCGTTGACCAGTGCTTGAAAAATCCTGGAAAATTCCTGGAATTTTAAGGTTACAGACAAGTACAAACCTTGCTAACTTCACCATTACCTGTGTACTAAAACACTTTGTCTCAAGGCCGGTGGAAGCGGTGCGGCTGGTACGGCTACAGCCGTGCTACTTTTCACCCGTAAGTTCTCCTATTTTTATAAAATTCAAATAAATATTGGCACTACTTTTTTTTTAATAAAGTGTAAAACTTAATAAATTTCCAAACTTCCTGATTCAAATGAAAGTAATGATACGTTAAGACGTTGCGTAAAATAAACTAATTCCTAACAATTAGGATTTCGGCTAAGCGAAGTATCGAGCTATTTACAGTATCTACTTCACTCGTCGTTCAAAATCAATGTTGCCAGATCCTCAAACTTGTGATTATCTACAGATGTTTTTTACTCTCTTTTTTTCGTCCGCCGCCTCCAGTTTAACTTAAGAGGTGGGCGCACAAACTTAAGCGCTCTAGTAATAGAGCAGTGACACGACGTAGTATTATTGTATATAACTCTATGCTGGAGCCTTAATGGGTTAGCTGCAAGGGGCACTGCAGAGAGGAACAGAAGGGCGTCACACTGAAGCTGATGCTGTGATGAGTGATTTCTTAGACCTAAAACGCGAGATTTTTGTTGTTGGAGAAAACAACGTTATTTTAAGCCTAAGAAATCCGCTCTTCCGTTGTTTTCCCTCCATTTTTATGTAGTGCACCTTGTAGTTATGCCCTCCAAAACCCATACTGGTGCCAAGCTGGTGCCAATATGGCGGCAAATGTCACTGCTCTATACACGAAAGAAGCGAAACATGCGGTATTCCGTGTGTACAGATCAGTGGTCAAAATATTTTTTTTATAACTGTGCATCACAAAAAAAAAAAAAATCGTATGCGGAAGGCGAAATTCTCATTTTTATACATCTACAGATTTTGTGTTTGCAATTTACAGACATTATGGTCAAAATTCCACAGACATTCCCCCCTCCCCCCTCATCTGACAACATCAAAGACCTTGGAATAGTAGTAGTATAGTCAACAACATTGATCAAAATGGCTTCTCTGTTTTTACATTAAAAGTTTTTATGCCCAATATTTTATCGTAGCCGTACCACTCCATTTTAGCGTCCACCTGCCCTGCTTTCGTCGTCGTATCTGTATGCTTCGACCACTCGACGACAAGTTTTCCCTGAAATTAAACGCAAACTCGAAGCAAAATTCGGAAAGAGGGGAAAAAAACCGCCTTTGAGAAAATCGCACTTGATGCTCGATTCGATACCGTCTTCTGACTTTGTGCCTCCTCGGGACGATTTGCATTCAGCGGATTTGACGTTGCAAATATGCGAAGTAGTAAGTGTTGCGTGAAATGCCAAAAATCGATAAACCGACACGGCAAACGAACACCTTTAGAGGGGAACCCGCCGATCGCCCATCGGGACTCGGGTATCGAACCTTGGACGGATACCCCCGGGGAGTTCAAAGGGGTTGTGAAAGCCGTCTGACCGAAATCGATCGGGTCGAGATCCGACCGGCTCGGACGGACGGACGAACGCACCAGGCCGGCGATGACGAAGCGAATCACTTTCGTGGTTTGGTGATGGTTTGGACAAACAGGGCTTACTACATTGCGTTTGGAGGCCGTCGGTAACAGAAAATGAACTCAAATGTTGAGACTAGAGGTATAGAATGCAATATGAGAAGTTTGTTGTCGGTGGAAAAGGCATACCACTTCGAGACTATAACGTACAAAGTGTACCTCTTTCTGCGTCTGCTTTGACAAGTGTGGAATATAACGTGAAGTTTGTTGGTGGTGGCGAAGGCACTAAATTTTATAGACGTATTGTCTACAAGGTGCACCATTCATGTGTGATGTCTGCTTTCAAAAAGTGGAGTAAGTGTAATACAACAAGAAAGGTTTGTTGGCGGTGGAAAGGCATAAAACTTCTTAGACTGCGTACGATGTCTACCTATTTCTCGGCGTCTGCTTTACAAGGGTAAAATGTAACGAAGTTTGTTGGTGGTGGCGAAGTCACTAAATTTTGTAGACGTCTTGTTTTATTTGTTTGTTTGCACGTTTGTACGTCTACTTCTCTGGAAGTAAGGCCCCTAGTAACGCTAAATGAAAGATAAAGAGAGAAAGAAACGTATTGAAGAGACTTTGAAAAAAATTGATCGCTGTGCTCGCTCAATCCATGCACCTCCACGCCAAAAAAACTAGAATGTTTGACAACCTTACAAAAGTTATAGGTCTGTTGATTCCGTGCATTCATGCAGTTGAAACAATGCTAATTTGAAGATCTATGATGCAAAATATGTAGTAGCCTTTTACGTTTTTCTTTTGCAACCAATTTTCTTTCTGAGAATTTTGCCTGAACAGTAACTTTGCCTATCGAACTTTTACGTCACAAGCAGTTTTCAGAGCAGTTTTCGCTTATCTGAGAATCAAACATATGAAGTTACAGCAATGGAAATAGGCCTATCCGATGGTTGGAATGTCCCTTTAAATTACGTTTTGGATAGGCCTATTTCCGTTGCTGTAACTTCATATGTTTGATTCTCAGACAAGCGAAAACTGCTCTGAAAACTGCTTGTGACGTAAAAGTTCGATAGGCAAAGTTACTGTTCAGGCAAAATAGAACTTTGGGGCCGTACTTGATGTGTAGGATCGAGAAAAATGGCGCTGGTTGGAATGTCCCTTTAAATTACGCGACATTTTTCTCGATTCTCCACATCAAGTACGGCCCCAAAGTTCTATTTACTTACCGTTAGTCAATCCCTTAATAAAAATCCGTTATAAAAGTTGGCGTCTAGGAGATTTGCTGTCTGAATATTGGGAACTATACTTGTAACGCTAAATGAAAGATAGAGAGAGAAAGAAACGTATTGTAGAGACTTTTGAAGAAATTGATCGCTGTGCTCGCTCAATCCACGCACCTCCATGCCTAAAAAACTAGAATGTTTGACAACCTTATAAAAGTTATAGGTCTGTTGTTTGCGTGCATTCATGCAGTTGAAACAATGCTAATTTGAAGATCTATGATGCAAAATAGGTAGCCTTTTACGTTTTTCTTTTACAGGATCATCCTGCAAGTAAATGTTCCTTTGCGCGCTTACAATAACCTTGAGGTTTCATCTGTGTGTGTGTGTGTACATGTACTAATTTGCTAATAATTACCATAAGATCAAATATTTAAAGGACTGACACGGTAAAAATTAAAATTATTTATACCAATAGATTACCGAAGAAAAATTATAAGACACCAGCCTAAAAAATTATAAAGTGAGATGTTAAAATACGATAACCATTTCGGTTTGGGCTGACCCAATTTTTGCATTCATGCTGTTTCGGTAACTACGCCCAATGCCAACCGTGATAGTAACTGCGTTCCGCGCTGCGAGAAATGCAGCTGCTATCTTAGTTGGCCTTGTATGACTTCGCCGAGTCTAGCGAAACGGTGCGATGCTGTGGAATTGCGCATGTGGCCATCGGCGCGTGGCTGTTATAAGGCAGGCGGAGTGAGTAGCTTTAATTATCTTTTATTTGGTGCTTCTCTCACCTTGATTCAAGAGGAGTAGAGGTACACACACGCACACGCACACGCACGTATGTTTTTAATGATGTAGTTTTTTTTTTTAACGCACCCTTTCATTTCGTGTTGTGAAAAGTCAGTTTTATTTTATGTATTATGGGAAAGTGTCCTCGCCAACAGAAATTAAGTTACTTTTTCACCCCATGAAGAATAGTTTAGTTTTCTGCCACCACTTCCCTCGTACCGTGAATTAGTACACCCCGTTCTGTCCAGAACTTCCAAACGAGCTGCGTTCGAATCAAACGGAGCCCGTACCTCGTTGGTAACCGAATGGCGGCTGCGTCGGTCGTCTTTTATGTCGTGCGGAAAAGCCGACCGTGAGTCCCACGGGGGCAGCAAACATCTTCAAAATGCTTCGCACGTTGCGGCGGTGACGCAGACTGGCCTGGCCTGAGGAGTAATCGACGAACATTCGAGAGAAAGGGTGCGAAAAGGGTTTGAGAGGTGAAAGAAGTCAATGAAAAACAGGGGGCGTTACGGCTTTTTTTTTATTTTGGGAGGGTGGGGGGGGGGGGGGTGTTGCCAAGTGGAGGTACTGTTAGCACGATTGTCAAATGTTGGAAAGCCTCGCCTCGTCCCGTAACTGTGCATTCGGGAAAAAAAACTGAGCTTCCTACTCGTACCGATTTTGCTAGGTGAAGTAGTTGAAAGTAACGTTAAGCTACAACATTCTTTTAGTCTTCTGTACAGCCGAAACTGCCAGGAAGACCATATCAACGACTTCCGTCTGTCGCCTTTGCCAATGGTAGTCAAGTGGCCTTTAAAAAACACGGCAAATTAAAACATCGGTGTTCTCTTACATCTAGTAGGCTTTGTCGACGTAAATCAATGAAATAATAAGATTTGATCGTCGCATTTAACCACTACAGGAAGACACGCAATCGTAAAAAAACGAAAGTATTTCTTTAACGGCACACATTAGCTTCATTAAAAAAAAAACTCTGGACCGCGTGTGTTGCATGACTGAATAGGACTACTCCCCAACCCAATTCTCATTTAGCTGATGCTTAACGAAATTAAAACGGCAGGAAAGCATTTGCCCTTTAAGCTGAAAATGAAGACTAAAATTGTGGCAACGTGAAGACTCGACACCGTGTTGTATAAGAGGACTGCTCTCGAACCCAATTCTCCGTTAACAGTAACTTACAATTAAATTTAAAAAAAAAATGGTATTGCATGACTGAATAGGACTACTCTCCAACCTAATTCTCATTTAGCTGCTGCTTAACGAAATTAAAACGGCAGGAAAGCATTTGCCCTAAAAGCTGAAAATTAGGCCTAAAATTGTGGCTACGTGAAGTCTCGACACCGTGTTGCATAAGAGGACTGCTCTCGAACCCAATTCTCCGTTAACAGCAACTTACAATTAAAATTTAAAGAAAAATTAAAATGGCACTTGAAAATTAGGCCTAAAAGCTGACAATTATGCGGAAAATCTAAAACAAGGCCTGAAAGCTACCACATTTTTAACCCGCAATTGCGATAGTTACTACTTTTCGACGTATAATACAGCTCACTGTTGCAGTACATGATAGAGGTGTGCGCCTCAACATTTTTGTTGAAAAAGTGGCGGAAGTGTACAGAAGACCGATTGCAACTAGGCAGTCGCCGCAGCCCCTTGTTTTTTTTTTAATTTTTTTTTATTTTTCCAATCAGATTACAGTACTAATTGCACACCTTCAAGCGGGAAGCCGACGATAAATTCGCTCAAAATTGTTCTCTAACGAAAAACTGAACGTTTTCGTCGATCATTATTTTGTAAACCGATTTTTCAGAAAAAGAAAAAAAGTCATTTCTTCTTAATCGTCGCATGATGCCATGTATATTATTTTTAACGTTAAGGGAGATAAATGGGTTCAAACGCTTTAGTTTTTTTCCCACACTATTGAACACTTGGCTACTGTACGAGACAAACCCTTCATTAGTGTGCTAAACTAATCCTGTATTTATTTTTGTAAATCAATGACCAACAGGCTCAAGCACGCCAACCAACTGAGCTTGAAGTTGAATAGTAGATCCTGGCTCGTCCCGTTTGCCATTCACATTACACCAAAGCCGAACTCTGACACACCTTGGTGATAAAATCGGTGGTGCTGCTCAATCTGCAACTATTGTGACTCGGCTGCCCCTTTTGGTACGGCTTCTGCAGTTGCGATAGTGTCGAGCGGGTAAGCCGGATCGTATGTCTCGCGGGGGCAGCAAGCTGAAGTTTGCCCGCTAGGCCAAAAGGCAATCGAGATACGAGTGGGAAAGGGCAAAAAAGAAGTCGAATGGGGGAAAAAAAATGTAAGGGAGGTAAGAACGACGGAACAGTACGAATGAGGATACGTGAAGAAGAGGTCATAACGAACGCTCTCGCTCGTGGGGCTCACTACCAACCCGAATCCCGCGTTTCTAGGAAATTGCCAATTTCGTAGACAAGCGACAAGGGGCCAATCAGCACCTAGCTCGCGCTCATCCACTGGTTCATTCACCTGTACCCTCCCCCTCCTTCTCCTTGCGTCTTCATTCCACTTGTCTTACAGTCTGGTAGGATGGCCACATCGGGCTTAGAGATGAGGTGCGGGGGTGGGGGGGGGGTGGTTTCAGGGAAGACTGGAATCCCATTCCCTGTGGATGAAGAAGTGGGCAAGGGAAATGGGGTATTCAATTAGCCTCTGCCCTGCTCCCCGCACCCCGAGTTCCTAGTTTTATTAACTCGATAAAATAAAAAAAATAAGGGCGGTAGGGGGATGGGATGGAGGATGGATGGATCTGGTTCTCTCTCCCGAATTTGACATCAGTAAGCCGTTGATACTTTACTAATTCACAGTTTGTAATTATTGAAAACAACTTTTTTTTTAATTCAAGAGAGAGAGTCGATCTTATATTTGAAATCCAACAAACATAGCCTAAAAACATGTAAATATTTACCTCCCATCGTGTTTGTACAGTATCGGACAATGAATTTTGAACACTTCTTTATCACACAAGCATTGATGCATCGCTTTTTTCTTGGACTAAAACTCCATTGTTACAATTTAGCATTGTTACTTGAGAAAGTAGCCATATTTAAGTAACCAGGAGTGGTTAATGATCGTTAAATCCTTTAACCCTTTTAGCCTCATTTCAGTCAGTTAAGAGGACTAGTTTGATGCATTGGTTGCATTCAGTTGTTGTGTTGTTTGCTGTGGGCGCATGACTACGGGTCGCGGCCCCAATAAAATAACAATTCAATTGCCTCATTCGAACTATCTGTAGCTTAGAAATGTGCGCCAACAATGCAACAGTGTTCTATTTCAAGAATAGAAAGACGTTTTCAGAAACAATGGCATTTACCAGGAACGATTAATCCATGTGCGGAATTCAGTGCAACATTTGAAGTGTTCAAAATTCAATGTCCAATATTGTACAGTATTGAAATTTGAACACTTCCTTGCCCAACAAGCATTGATGCAGCTCTTTTTCCTGCACGAAAACTCAATTGTTACTATTTAGCATTGTTACGTGAAACTCGCCTCATTCGAACTAGCTTAGAAACCTGCTCCAACAACGCAACATGGTTCTACTTCAACAATGGAAAGAAGTCTGCACAAACATTGGCATCGAACAGGAACAATACGAATAAGCACACCAACAGAGTACAGCCATCGTCGAACAGAGTTGTACAACAGGGATTTGCGTTGTTAGTAACCGAGCCATTGTTGTGATAGTATAACAAGCCATTGTTGGCGGAAATGTTCTTTGTTCCAACTCCATTCTTGAAACTCAATGACTGCAATATACGCCGTATTTGTTTATATTAATTTAATTTAACTCTTTTCTTCGGGTATTGCTTCAGCTGCAATAAATGTCTTATTTTGGAAACAGTGATACGTAAACATTGATAGCGAAAGTAGATTTACTTCTTAATTTACTTTAATTTGCTCCTTAATGTGTTGCGGCAATCTCTTAGACGATGCGAGGAACTCAATGTTAAGAAACCGCCCATAGAGTTTCTCTTGGAACCTGAGAGAAGCGAGCAAAACACAGCTGCAACACTGGAGGCTTGGCCTTCCATCTAAGACCATGCAAGATTGAATCTCGTCACGACCTACCCTATGTACACCCCCCCCCTCCCCGCTTGCACGTCTGGAGTGGAAAGGGTTTTAAATTGCCGACTTAGTCCCCACCCCACTGGCGAAAAAGGACTTACTGGAATGCAATTTCTAGAAAAATGAGCCAGTTTCAAAGATGGACTATTAGCGGGGCACTTTTCAATGTTGACAATCCACTCATGATCGGCAGGAAGCGATAGGGGAGAACTATTTAAACATTGAGTCATGTCAGTTTAGGAGGAGAGGTGGAGGGGTGGTAAAAAGAGCCCCAACCCTCGGTCTTCACCACGAAGCGTTTTCCAGTTGTGACGTCATACAATACACAAGGCTATACGGAGGGGATTAGGCAGCGTAAAATCGCCCATCTAAGGATTTTTTTTTGTCGTTTTATTATCTGTCTGGGTCTGTTTACGCCTCAACTCTTGTGCGACTTGGCTGGCTTCAGAGAATAAGGTTTCTGAAAAATCGATTAGTGAACAGCTGTAGCCATTGCTACTTAAAGGTGCTGCCTCCATGTTGGCTTTCCTGCATGATTCAGTTTTGCAACATTAGTTTAAACGGACGCATATGTTGCAAATACGTGTATTTTCCTGTTCTTTCCCTCGTACGAGATGTTTTAGCTGCATTCTCTCCATTCTACAGAAATGTTGCGAAAGCTATGTACTCGCAGGATAAACAGTTTGTAGTTTCCTGCGCAACTTATTTTTGAAACGTATTGGGGCTGATTTTAACAAAATATAGTTCTGTTTTTGGGCAAGGCCATTATTGAGAAAACTCCAGTTATTAATGATAAAACCAGGTGTTGATGAGAAAACTCCAAGCATAATTGAGAAAATTCGAGGTGTTATTGAGAAGACTCCAGGTATTGTTAGGGAAACTTCAGGTGTTATTGAGAAAACTTTAGGTTTTACTGAGAAAACTCTAGGTATTATTGAGAAAACTCCATGTATTATTGAGAAAACTCCAGGCATTATTGAGA